>JAMKPZ010001758.1:0-73504 GCA_024699675.1 Amphibolis antarctica | reverse complement strand
ATGATCGATCTGAGACGCTACGTACCAAGTTGTGTTAACTCCTCTGTCAGCATCGCAGACCTCTCTTCCTCCTCCTCATCCTCCTCCTCATCCTCCTCATCCTCCTCATCCTCCTCGATCCTCTCGCTGACACGCACACACAGACACAATCTCTCGTGTAGGCCGGGTTTGGGCAAGGGTTCACACACTCCCACGTTTGCTTCCCTTCTACAGCAACCTGAGTTACATACATTTATGTGTATATGTGCATCAAAAGTGCTATCCTAGAACAGCCTGTTTCTGGTTACTGATGTATATGCTAAAGCTGGCCACACGGCGCGCGGTTTCTGGTAAATAGTTTCTTTTCCCGGAATAATTAATTTATGCGAATATAGATTTTATGTTATTAAAATTATTATGCAAAATTGGATTTGAATGATTGACATCATACGAAAAAAAATTCAAGAAACATCCACACAAAAGGATACAAAGATTTACGTGGTTCGGTCAAAGCTTACTTCACGGGCAATAACAGGGCATTAGGGTTTTTCACTAATTTTTGAGGAGTTACATATTCAACTTTTGAAGCAAGATTTTATAACATTCCCAACCTACCAAAAATAGAGCACCAAAATAAATTAACTAAATAATGTCAATTAAGGTTAATCAGAATGCTTTGGAATTGACTAATGGTTGTAAAGGACTTCCCAAGGAAAATAACAAAATTGATTCAATGTATTTTAACAATTCTCCACCTTGACTTGAATCCTCTTATTGCTGTTGTCCCCACCATGGGGGTTAATTTAGATTGTAAATATTGAGCAAATCCAAGCAATACATGAATTTGCTCTCAGTAACTACTTTTGTAAGCATATTTGCAGGATTGTCTTCTTTAATTTAATTCTCCTCTTTGATCAAATGAAATGATACCTAACATCAATGTGTTTGGTTCAATCATGATGGACTTGATCTTTTGCTAAGTATAAAGCACTTAGACTGTCACAGTATATGACAACTTGATCTTGTTTCAAACCAAGATCTTCAATTAGCCCTTTAAGTCATATGTCTTCCTTTGCAACTTCTATCAATGCTATATATTCAGCCTTTGTCATGGACAAAGAAACGGTAGACTACAAGGTTTCTCTCCAATTGATAATAGAATTGCCCAAAGCAAAAACATACCTTGTCATTGACCTTCAACTATCAATATTTGCAACATAATCTGAATCTGAGTATACAGTCACTAAACACTCACCATCTCTTCCATAAATGACGCCAACATTAGATGTTCCTCTCAAATATCTGAAGATTCATTTTACAGCTTGCCAGTGTTCCTTCCTAGACTGAGTCATAAACCTACTAACAACATTCACAGCAAAAGCAATGTTTGGTCTAGTGCAAACCATAACATACATAAGAATTCCAATAGTGCTAGCATATGGAATGCGAGACATGTCTTCTTTTTCAGATTTTGATTGAGGAGAAAAAACTATAGAAATATGTAAATTTGCAACCATAGGAGTATTAGTTGGCTTTGCTTCTGACATTCCAAACTTTGATAGATTTTTCTAAATATATCCCTTTTGGGATAGAAACAATCTGTCATGCTTTCTATCTCTATTAATCTTCATGCCCAAGATTTTATTTGTTGTGCCCAAATCTTTCATATCAAATTCTGAACTAAGACAAATTTTCAACTTTTGAATTTCAGTCTCGTCTTGTGCAATTATAAGTATATCATCTACATAGAGAAGTAGATGGATATATGTCTCATTACTTAGCTATTTGTGGTATACACAACAATCATACATACTTCTATTGAGCCCAATTCTAACCATGAAACTGTTAAACCACTTATACCATTGTCTTGGAGATTGTTTAAGCCCATACAAAGATCTCTTTAGCTTGCAAACATGATTCTACTTCTCAGGATTAACAAACCCTTTTGGTTGGCACATAAATATGTCTTCTTCTAACTCTTCATGAAGAAAAATTGTTTTGACATCCATTTGTTCTAGTTCAAAATTCTGATGTGCCACAAGAGCAAGTAACAACCGAATAGAAGTATGTTATACCACTAGAGAAAAAATTTCATTATAATCAACACCTTCCCTTTGACTGTAGCATTTTGCAACTAAGCGAGCTTTATACCTTACTCCTTTAGTTTCCTAAACTCCAATCTTCTTTTTGAAAACCCACCTGCATCCAATAATTTTCCTTCCAGCAAGAGGTTTGACTAGCTCCCTTGTCTGATTCTTATGCAAAGATTCCATTTCTTCGCCCATTGTAGCAACCCAATTTTCAGATTCTAAACTTTTAAGAGCTTCTTGATAGGTGGATGGCTTGTTTGACTCCACCTATTCTACTATTTGAAGAGCACAGGCTAACATAGACTCATACCCAAAACGATTGGGTGGAACAATTTGTCTTCGAGACTTATTAGTAGCAATTGAGTATGGTTGTGATTTGTTTTGCCCTTCATCATTTGAGGTGACATTTGACATCTCAACTAACTGTGGTGAATCTCCTTCATCTTTCTAACTTGGAGTTATTTGAAACTCCACCTACTTGGGATCACTACTTTGCCTTTCTGATGTAGGAACATGTACACTTGGATGAAGCAAAGACTTTTCATCAAACGTAACACTCCTACTAAGTAAAACCTTCCAATCAGAAAGTGACCAAATTCTAAAGCCTTTAATGCCAATGTCATACCCCATGAAAAAACCTTTCTTTGCTCTTGGTTCTAGCTTACCCTCATTGACATGATAATAAGTTGGGCAACCAAAAAATCTAAGATTAGTATAAACAGCAGGTTTGTTTGACCATACCTCAATTGGTATCTTGTTTTGTATAGCACTGGAGGGACATTGATTCACCAAGTAGCAAGCTGTATTGATAGCTTTTGCCCATAGATGTTTTTCCAATCCAAAGTTGGAAATCATATAATGAGCCTTTTCAAGCAAGGTCCTATTCATACGCTCTGCTAAGCCATTTTGTTATGGTGTATCCTTCACTGTGTGATGTTGGGCGATTCCTACATTTTTACAGAAATTATTGAATTCATTTGAACAAAATTCCATACCATTATCAATTTGGAGGCATTTAAATTTCCTTCCTGTTTGATTTTCAATCAGAGTCTTCCATTGCTTGAAATTTTCAAAAGCTTCATTCTTGTGTTTCATTAAGAACGCACATGTCTTCCTTAAATAATCATCAATAACTGAGAGAAAATATCTTGAGCCTCCCAAAGATGGAACCTTTGAAGATCCCTAACAATCTGCATGGACATAGTCAAGAGTTCCTTTTGTATGATGCCTTCCAGAGGAAAATCCGATAATAGAACATTAGTTCCAGCTAGAGGAATATCTAGTGCTTTCCAAAGAAAAATCTGGTACCTTCCAGAGGAATATTTGGTGCTTTCTAGAGGAAAATCTAGTATTGGAACATCAGTTAGTTCCAGCTAAAGGAAAATTCGATGTCTTCCAGAGGAACATCTAATGTCCTCTAGAGAAATATTTGGCATGTGGCAATTCCAAAGGAACATCCAGTATAATCAATTAGTTCCAAAGGAACATCCAGTATAATCAATTAGTTCCAAAGGAACTTCTAGTGTCCTAGAGGAACTTCCAATATATCTTAGAGGAACTTTTGATACATCCCAGAGGAACTTTCAATGCATCCTAAAGGAACTTTCGGTACATCACAGGAACTTTTGGTGCATCCTAGAGGAACTTTTAGTGTATCTCAGAGGAACTTTCAGCATGTTCTAGAGGAACTTCTAATGTGTCTCTGTGCATCCTAGGGGAACTTTTGATGTCTTAGAGAAACTTTTGATCTATCCTTGTGCATCCTAGAGAAAATTTTGATATCTTAGAAAAACATCCGATGTGTCTCTTTATTATTTCTAATATGCTTTGGAGCTCTTCTGCCACAAAAAAAAGGTATGTGAAAGAAAAAACACGTTCAACAAAGATGAAAGAAAGGTAAAAATCGATTTTTCCCTGGAAATTATTGGAAATGTAAATCATTAATGGTAAGCATTAGTATCGGAGAAGAAAAGGTGCGTGTGGGGAGGGTCGTACAAGCTTGGTTCCTGAGGTATTCTGCTGCACTGATAAAGCCATACATCATGAGCCCAAGCCTGCAAAAGAGTGGACCGTGTGGTCCACGTTAAAAAAATTTCTTTTGATATATATGTGTGTGTGTTAAAATTAAACCGCATAGGTTTTCACGATCAATCAAATATCAAGGGTGGCGATTCGTACGCATTAGGGTTTTGGGGGCCTGCCACCCACCTGCCAGTGGTGCGTTGTCTTGTCGAGCAACCCATCTGCGTTTCATCTCCTACCTGTTCCATCATCAGGCGCGCATCTCCAATGCTCCATCGGCAATTAACACCGTACCCACTTGAATTTCTTCCTTTATTTATATATTCGTCCATCCATCCACCTGCATGGTAACTACCTACGATATGGTAAAAATGATCAGATCAATCGGAACGCTAGCTTTAATAATATATCTCTTCTCTCACTCCGTGTCTCTGTGTATGTATAGTCATACAGATGCATCATTAATTGCTAAATATATATATATGTAAGGATCATTTATTAGTCCCATTTCTTTATTTCAGAAAAAGTGAATTTCATGTAAATAATGAGTTAATTAAAAAATATGAATATCATCGTAAAAATATTAGTATTTTTAGAAGTTGGAGTAAAAAAAGTTAACGATACTTATGTTTTAACAAATAATGTAATAGAAGTAAAAAAATTTGTTGTAACTATTAGAAAGGACAATAATAAAAAAATTTCTTAACTTAGGTGCCCTTCACTTTTCCCTTCTTTTAATTTTCAGAAGTATTTTTATTTTCATAATGATATTTGTATTCCTTAATTTACTCATTTTATTATCAAAATCACTATTCTATTTTCTTCCATCTCAAAATTATTTACCTGAAAATCATTTTTTCCACTTTTAGAGTGTGAGTTAGAGTATGGTTGGTGAATACACTTTAAACAACGTAAACTTTAACTTCAACTAATTTAAAGACTTTCTTTGTGTTTGTTGAAGAGGTAAACTTTAACTTCATATTTTTTTAAAAATTATATAATTTACGATATGAGTGTTACTATAAAAAAAAAATATAATAAACAAAATAAAAAGAAATATAAAACTACACCATGACAACTTTTACAGGTGTCGATCTTGGAGCTAAGTTAAAGCCCCCGCCCTCCCACCCACAACCAATCTTTTCACTGTCTTTGTTGCCGTCATGTGGGTGAAAGGCAAGAAGTACGTACGGATGCTCCCCTTTGAACACTTTTAAGTGTGTTTATTTAAAAAATAAAATTAAACGAGGTGAATTTTTTTTTTCTTTTTTTTTTTTAAATTATATAATTTATAATATAAATATTTTAATATAATTTTTAGTATAAAATATTAAAATTATTTAATAAATATTACTGTACGTACTAATATATATAGTGAAAAACTCTTATATATATATATATATATTATTCAGCATTTCAGCTGTGGTATACAGCTGAATTAAGGTCTTATTTTGTAAAGAGCTTTTTTATTTTTTTATACATTTTTATAAGATATTATTATTGTATAAATTTTTATCTCACAATTTATTATATTTCTTTTAATTCATTAATTAACTTACTATATACAATAAATAAAATTAAAAAATTCTACAATAAATGCAACCTAATAGAGTTGCAAGGAAATTAATTAAGTTGAAATATTGCTGTGATGTTAATTAGTCTTCGTAATCAATTAATGTAAAAATATTTTCATTGGGTGCATGCATACATGTAAAAATATTTTCATTTCCCAATCTTATTTATTATTTTTCAGTATGCACAAATACCTGAAAATCTAAATTTTTTTTAAAAATTTTCCTTTTTCAAGATTTCTAAGAACCCAAGCCACCAAACTCAAAACATTTGCTATTAATTTCTTGCAAAGAATTGAAAACCATACTACTTGAGGTTTTACTTCTTTTTCTATTGATTGATTGCGAACTAATTAAACTTCATCTCATCTGTAAATTGATAACTATCACAGTTGACGAGAAGATAATTGATGCTTTAATTATATTACGATGAATAATACATAAGCCCAGAGGACTACTGGATGCTTAAAGTTTTGGTATAGATATATACATACATATATCAGTGACTTTTGTCAGAGGCATGTATTTAGAGAATAAGAGGAACTTTGTGTATTTAAAAAGTATAAGAAATAATAATAAATGATAAAAAATAATAAATCAAATTTTGATTTATTATTTTTTACACTTTCCAAACACATACACAAACCCCCCTTAAGGAAAAATAGCATTAATTAGCATCATCCAGAAAATAGGAGCTTTTCATCTGCCTTGAAGCCACAAAACCCCAAGCAACTCTGCTTTGAATAAGCAGAAGCTTTTCATCTGCTTTGTACAAAATTCGGTCTGCACTGGGCCCAAATCAAAACCCCCAGGAGATTCAGCCCATTCCTGATGGCCCACTACTACCGATCCACTTATGTGCACTTGTAACAGGCTTTGAGCCCAACTGTAATGGTCCACTCCTTGATGATTTTTGAGTCAACACGATCACGTTGAATAATTGAAATCAGCATGCAATTAATTAATGCAACGCAGCTCATGATGTCAATTAAACTACTACGTGGGCATTTTAGCGGGTTGAGTTAGAGTTTTATTTATTTTTTTAAAATTACATGATTTACGATAAAAAAGTAACGATAGCATTTTTTTTAAAGTTTGTTACATCTAATGAATAAAATAAGTAAAAAGATAATGTATAGTATTTATTATAATAATGTAATGATAATTTTTTTTCAAAAGTTGTGATAAATAGTAAATAAAATATGTAATAGAATAATAAATAATATTTATGATATTAATTTTTTTTTTGATGATAGTATTTTATTAAGAATTGTTACGAATATTAAAAAATATAAAAATTATTTAATAAATGATAATATAAAATACTATAGTGTACAGTAAAAAAAACGTAAGACTCTAAGATCTGCAAATCCCAAATTTTGAAATTCGTCATTCCCAATGTCTGAGGATTCCCCATTGGAATTGGGTTCCATGTTGGTGATCCAATGTAAAATAAGGTGTCCAAAGTTTTTTTTTTTTTCATAGGTAGAATAAAGACGAAAATGTAAACCTACAAAAATAAACCTATATCTAAGTAGAAATTCAAACATTTGAGACATTAAAAATCTAAAGAAATTTTCGCAACTATCAAACTATCACTTTAATGGCAAGGTATCCAGAGTTGTTGATATATAATAGTTAAAAATGTTACAGGTGTTTTTAATTTTAGATATATAAACTTAAAATTGATTGATTGTAAATATTACATTTGAAATAAATATTTACAAAAGAGAAATATTTATTTATTTTAGATGCAATCTCCGTAACTTAAAAGTTTTATATTAATGTATATATCTAAACCATAAGATAAATATTTACAGCTACTTTTTTTTAGTGTGCAATATATATAAATATATATATATATATATATATATAGTATATGTGTGGCCGGCAACATTTTATATATACAGACGTGGATATATTTTATTGACCGTGAACAACGTGAAAGAAAAGAAAAATAGAGAAATATTATTTATGCATGGGAAGGGTCCACGCGCGTCACTGCCAGCGTGGATCCTACTCATCCCTGTCCAGGTGCGTGCATGCCACGTAGATTTTTGGTAGGTAAAACGTAAAAAACAGTAGGGAAGAGGTGATGGAATGGAAATAGGAGTGGAAGTCGGATATATTCAACTCCATGTGACTTGATCATGAGCATGCAATTAATGTAATCAAAGCTGGGGAGACGAACAATTGAAGGAGAGAGAGAGAGAGAGAGAGGATGATGGCTTTTCATTGAGGCCAAGAGGTAGCCTTTTGGTTTATGGAAAGGTCAAGATATGAAAAACAAAAGAAAAAAAGTCAAGAAATATATATGTGAAGGCATTGCGACAAAAAAACAATCTTGAAAGAGATAGATAAATAGGATTTAGGGTTTAAGGGAAGTTACATGGGGGTAAAAGGAATAGGATGGTGTGAATATTTGTTGTATCTTGAGACAACAATGATGACAACAAAGAAGAAGAAGAAGAAAAGAATGGAGGAGGATCTTAAGATTGAGTGTTTGAATCATTATATCAAAACCTGGAAGTAATAGTGAGTATTTACATCTTTTTCTTGAAGAGCACTAAAGGTACCATGTCGTAGGTCACCAAGTGTAAAATTGGTCATCCGAACATTTCTTGACTAAACACTCTTTCAGTATGCCCCTTTTTCTAAGTGAAATCTTGCCCCTTTTTCGATTTTTTTATTTTTGTGATGATTTAAGATGATTTTTAGAATATATGGTGTCATTTTGAATACGTGCATTGTTTTTTGCATTGTTATTGTTACATGTTCAAATAAATGATTTTAATAAAAGTTCGTTCCCCAAAACAACCTTGAATCTGGCCAGATCTTGCATTGTTTCTTGCATCATTACGTTATTGTGAATTCAATTATTTCCATTCAATCTTTTATGACCATAATAACAATCTGTATTGGATTGGAAAGAGAGAAAACAAATAAATGGAACAAATGCAATAAAATATGGAAGTAATGTGCAAATCTTTTGTGAAGCAGCATTACTGAAAACAAGAAGAGACTTTGGATTAGTTGGGATAAGGTTATCAAACCCACTGAGGAAGGTGATTTGGGAATTATGCATAAAATTGAATTTCTTTTAATTCAAACTCCTGCTTAAAGACAAGATAAAGTTTAGAAGTACCAAGTCAACAAGAAACATAGAATATCAAAAAGAATAACAAAATATGCTTGGAGGGTAGTAGAGGTGTTAATTAAGTTGTGTTTAATTGGGTTGACATATATAGTCTAATACAGTCAAATCGTATTGTTAACCGATACGATATGATTTGACAGACCTGAATTGCATTTTCGCATTTTTGTGTAAGTACAATATGACTCACTTTTGACATATAGATCAACATGACACAGTACGAAAATAATTTTGTAATTATTTAAAAGTTTGTATTTATTTTAATATACTTTTATTAAATTATTTACATTTTATATAACCTAGTGATTTGATTTTAAAATCAGAAGGGAAAATGATGAAATCTTCGTCAAGCAAATCATTGAGATAAATAATTAAGAAAAACCATTATATTTAAAAGAATTTCACACTTCGCAACATATTTTTCATGTCCAAATTACAAAGATTACCGTAAGATTGTGTGCCACGGCCAACTGCAACTACCACATTAATTAGTTTTTTTTTTTTTTTTTTGAAAGTTGGTATTCCGATGGTTATTAAATCCCAAAAGTTCTGAATACAATGTTTCTATGAGTCTTCTATGAGTCATATTACGTATAACCAACGATAAAGCCAAACATAGAAAACTTGGATAGATGTAGAGTTTATTGCATGTCTTCTATGAGTCTTCTCGCTACGGAAGTGCAAACGTTTTATGCTTGGTTTGTTTATGCATTTGTTATTATGAATTTTTATTTTTTACGATACACTACAACGATCTACAATAATATTTATTAAATATTTTAAAATTTTATATTAAAATACTTACATCGTAAATCATATAATTTCTTAAAAAACGTAAATTTCACATCACCTAATTTTACTCTTAAAGGATGTATTCACGAATAATTTTTTTCAACTTCGAGAAGAACTTAAGTTAGAAACTAGTTTTATGAACAGAATTAAAATTGTATAATAATTTAAATGATAAAAATTATATATTGAAATCTGTATAATATTAATGATTTTAGGAATTGAAAATAGTTAATTATGAATGCATCGTTAAATAGACACACTCTTAATGGATATGATAATGACAATAGTAGGCGAGTCCAAAGGAGGAGCAACAATCACCAAGGCTTATGGGACTGTCATGATGATAGGTTTAGAGTAATCTAACCACCACATTAGTTGGCTGAGGCCTAAAGATGTGTTTATTTAAAGTAGAATTAGGTGAGATAAGATTTACATTTTAAAAAATTTTACGTGATTCATGATTTAAGTGTTTTGATATAATTTTTATTGTAAAATATTAAAGTTATCTGACAAAAATATTATTGTAAGTTAATATAATGTGAAAAATAAAGATACAAAAACTTGTAAATAAATTATGTCTAAAAATTTAGAATTTAAAATTTAGTACTCGTACCTAAGCTACCTTACATCAAACTAACGTATGATACGAGAAATTCCGAAAAAGTATAGGTACGATAATGCAAAATTCCCTCTTGCAGAGCAAATGAGCATTAACGATAGGCGTCGCCGATGATTCTTCGCATCTCCTGCCGTATGCGGCAAATCTACCACGTTCACCGCATCCATTCCTCTCTCTCTCTCTCTCGCTCTCTTCCTGGACGCATCAAAACAAGCTTCGAACTTTTTGTTCCGCCGACGATCCTCCCAAGGAACCCACTTCGATCCCACCATCAAAATCGCATCTTGGGCACCTCGAGACCGCGGCAAAAGGAGATCGGAAGGTGGACGTCCGACGATGGGTCTGCCGGCGACGGCGACGGTGAGTGCGCTGCAGGAGTACGTGGATGCCCTGGAGGAGGAGAAGCGGAAGCTGCAGGTGTTCCAGCGCGAGATCCCTCTCTCTCTCGCCTTCGTGTCTCAGGGTATGTGGCGTTTGCACATGATAGAGGGAAGGATACGACAATTGCTTGCGGTGAGAAAGTTTGGGTCGTGGTTTCTGACGTCTGGTGCTTTGCAGCGATCGAGGGCTACAGGAGGAAGCTGATGGAGGAGAGGGAACAAGAGGGGGAGGGGGAGGAGGAGGAGGAGGAGGAGGAGGAGGAGGAGGAGGAAGAAGTTGTTGTTCAAGGGTCTGGCCAGGTTTTGAAAGAGTTCATCCCACTGAGACCAGCTACGGTGCTGTGCCACGGAGAGGAAGAGGAAGAGAGGGGGATGCCAGAGCCGGGGGAGAAGACGGAGTGGTTGAAGTCCGTCCAGCTTGGGAACGCCAACCAAGACCATGGGGCTCCTCCTTCCAAGGACGTGAGTTTGTGCACAAGAAATCATCATCTCTGGTTGGTGTTTAACTGTTTGCTGATTTGACAAGCTTTCTGGGTCTCAGGATGCTGGGGAGGTGAAGAGAGAGAAGAGCGGAGCAGGTCGGTTGAACAAGAAGCCCAGGAGATGCTGGTCGGCAGACTTGCACCGCCGGTTCGTCCAAGCGCTCCAGCAGCTCGGCGGCCCTCAAGGTAAAGTTAACCACTGGCCGGCTGCTGGACTTTGGATTTGCCTCTGTATGACATGAGGTTTGTGGTCTTGGTTTGCAGCAGCCACGCCAAAGCAGATCAGGGAGATCATGAAGGTCGATGGTCTCACCAATGATGAGGTCAAGAGCCATCTTCAGGTCTGATTTTTTGATGTTAAAACTTACAAGCTTCTGGTAATTACTGATCTTCAATTCTACTCAACCTAGCAAGTTAAAGTACTTTATTTAATTTCTTCCTGATAAATCTCTTCCTATTCTTCTTCTGATAAATCTCTTCCTATTCTTCTTCTGATAAAACTCTTCTTCTTCTTCTTCTTCTTCTTCTTCCCCCTCTCATTGATATTTATTGTTCTTCAGTTATCTCTTCATCACCCTTCCTCATTTATATCATATCCCCTCCTATTATTATTCCTTCTTTTTTCCTCCACTGCAATTCATCATTCAAACCTCAGTTACATCCCATGTAATCCCTCTTGTAGCCTTCTCTTCCTCCGAAAGAAAGAAAGACACCATCTTTCAGTGATTAACTAGCTAGACCATCACCATCAATTCTATGTGCCACATTCTAGATTTGTCAATACATCTAATGTTACATGCTCGTTACTAGAAAACCTGTGAAGAATAAACAAACTTGACTGTATATGTATTACTTGCTCAAATCTTTCCTTCATGACAAGAAAAGATTGGTGTGGATCAGGAAATCAACCCACGTCATGTTAATTAAGATTAAATAAAAGAGAATTCTCGTTGTGTGGTGGCCAATCTTTTCTGAACAAGGTTGTTGGGTATTGAACCCTTTTCTGCTTCTACTTATATTGCAGGTGAATTTTCATTGTTTTCTCTGATAACCTCTGCTTACTTCTTGTTCTTGCTCCAGAAGTACCGGATGCACACAAGAAGGCCTACCCACAACCAAGCAAATGACAACACAACCTGCAATCCTTGGGAAACAACACCACAGATCGTCTTAGGGACATGGATGCCACCTAGCAAGTATGCGTTCATGTTGGCCGCCAGTGTGCCATCGGCGATAAAATGTCCTCCTACTCAAGCAAGTGAGATCTGTAGTTCCATATCATCGCTTGCGTTGAGATCAAATTACAGCCAACAGCTTCATGTATCATTGAAGAAGAAGAAGAAAAAGCAATCGGATGGTTCTCCAAGGGGCCACCACCAGTCTGAAAACACCATCAGTTGTTATTCAACGGCAACCACAAGCTCCTTCTAAATAATCACTTACCAAATCCTCTTACCTCTAATACCATTGACATAGAAGCAATCATACAGATACATGTCTAATATCCCACTAATAAAATGTTGCATACAAGAGATCCTTGTACCAAATACAGATAAATATCCATCTTTTTTTTCCTTACCCCTCTTTCTGAGTTGTGAAGTGATGAGCGATCGATCACTCAATGTTGTTGTTCTCCTTGATCAGTTTTGAACTCTTTTGTTACATTTCATTGGGTTGGAATAGATTGCACAATGTTAATGCATGAGTGTTTTGTCCTTTTTTTTCTTTGAAAATGGTTGATTTTGTTGTATATCACACCTTGATCACCTTTTCTAGGTACTTATGAAATGAGAAAAATCACTTAAATTGTTGGTGATAGTGTGAGTGGCTTGTCGTTTGCTTTTGAGATAAAAAATTGATTGCAATATGTTTTACATTTTTCTATTTACATACAAACCAAGTTTTTATTTTAATGTGGGTATCCTTAAGCTCAACACTGTGGGATGATGTCAACCATGAGAGGATAAAAAAAGAAAACCATGAGAGGATAATAAAAAAAAAAACCATGAGAGAAGGATTAGGCTATCCTTTAATGTCACATCCTCACAACGCCAAAGTCATGTTAATCTTGACTAATGAAGAATAATCCGTGATACCTTTCCTTCTATATCTTAACAAAGAAATTGACAAGATAAAGCCAATAGGATTTGTATGAATCTAGGTAGTCCTGATTCTTAACCAACTCAGCTAATTAGGTTTGATTTAGATTTTAAAAATGTTTAAGCACAATCCATGGTGAAAACTTGCAATAAATGACAGATAAAATCATATTATTTACTTCTGTATTATGATATATATAATAGCTATAGGAATATTCCCTTCATATGCCTCCATTGATGAACAGCTTATGCAACATATATAGTCTCAACCCTGCAATAGGTGCAAGACTATACATAACCAGGAAAGTGATATTATGACAACAACATGACTCTGATGATACATATGCTCAATAATATTCAACAAATTCCATCACCAGGATTTTCAAAAGCCCACAACAACATGGATACCCCCGTTTGACAAGTCTAATGTTGCTACAAGCCTTTAAAAAGTTTACAATTCCGACAATGGGGAGTGCTTTCACACAAGTTGGTACTTCTGGTTGCTCTACACTGATCTAGTCTTGCTCTACCACATCCTCATAAAATATCTAGATTTCCTGACGAGGTTCCCTTCTCTTGATATGTATCATTGTCTACAATTTAAATCAGGTAAGCTTCAAAGAGAGATCAAGGCATTGGTTAAGAAAAACAAAAGAAATTCTATAGCCCCCTTTTCATGCCACCTTGCATACACATCTGTATGTCTTTCCAGATTAGAAGTTTCATCTGTCTAAGCAGAAAGTGGTTTACAAAAATGAAATTACAAGATACAGTTCACATGAAGAATGGAATTGTTGTTCAATAGATATAAAATTAGTCAATATGTTAAATCTTCTTAACGATTTCTAATTTGAATATCATTTCCAAATGTTGCAAAAATGCCTAGGTGCTTTATTATGGAGAATCCACGAGATGCCTTGCATGTTTCAGGTAGACTCTCTCCCAAAACTTGACAAAACAGGATAATTACCTTATTCTCCACCCTGGTGGTTTCCTATTTCAGGTAGATGACAAGATACAAATTTTCACAGATGGTGATCCAAAGAGAATTTCACTTGATAACAGAAATCAGCTTTCTCAAACATTTTACAGGGTATAAGCTATAGGATACTTCCAAGAAAATAATGACAGGATTCTGTAACGCAACCTTGCCATTTTCAGTAGTATTATGATAGTAATGTCCTGGTACAGTATGGAGATGCTCAAAAATTCCTCATGAAATCACTGTAGCAGCCACCTAAAATGACTTCAGTGTCCTGAGTGCCAACATGATCAAATCATGGAGCTCGTTATGGCTCTGTATCACATTGTAAACGGAATGGTAATAGTAATTGCCAGAGACATTCATGATTGTACCATTGTCAAACTGTAATTTAAGATTTCTAAAGAGATGGCTGAACCACATATTCAAGAAGAATATATCCTTAGTCATGCAATTGGGCAGACAATTATCTTAGAGAGAAAAAGAGGCTATAGAGGGTGCCCTTTACAGCTTCCATCCAAGACTAAGCACACCGTTCATCATTACTGTATTATCCTCACTATCAGTTCTTCCTTGAAAGAGCCCGCACAAATAAGATTGGCTGTGATTCCCTTCCATGGTAAAAGACCAGTAACTTCCACAAGTCAGTTTTCCATAGTCCATCAATCCCTAGGTCATCAAAATTCCTGTACATTACTTTCTTGATCCTAGACAATGATTCATCCATCTAATTTATAAGCAGATTATTTCACCATCAAATAAGTGGAGTTATGTTGTGATTCCCACTGGATACCACTGCAGGAACTAAGAACAGTTGATAGGACATAATCATCAACTTCCAATCCTTCTTCTTGCATTTGATACATAAACTTTAATGCCTCTCCACACAACCCATTTTTTGCATATCCTACAACCATCGTCTTCCAAGAAACTAGATTATGTTCTGGCATCATATTAAAGATTCTGAGAGCATCATCAGTGTACCCACATTTCATGTATAGGCTAATAAGTGCACTTCCAACAAAAACATTTGCTAGCGCATGTGTCTTGCTTATGGAAGCATGGATTTCTTGTCCTTGTCTTGTTGCTTGTATTGTAGCACATGCCTTTAAAGACGAAGAGTAAGTGAATGGATTTGGCTCAATGCCTTCCCATAGCATTTTCTTTAGAAAACGAAGAGCTTCTGACCCAAGTCCCAAGTCTGCATGTCCTGATATTATTGCAGTCCACGAGTTGACATCTCTCTTTGGCATTGCTTCAAGAACTTTTGCTGCATAGGCATATTCCCCACACTTGCAATAGAACCATATAAGTGTTCTTCCAACATGCAGATTCTCCTGAATGCAACTTTTCAATATCTGCCCATGTACTTCTTTACCCAGGCATAAAGAGCCAACAATACCACAAGCACATAGAATACAGACAACGGTCAAGCTGTTAGCAAGAATACGACGCCTTTTCATCCTATGAAACAATTTTATGGCCTCCTCGCCTTCTCCATTTTGTGCATATCCAGTAATCAAAGAAGTCCATGTCACTGTGTTTCTATATGGCATCAGGTCGAACACAGTTCTGGCATCTTCCACAGAATTGCATTTCACATACATGCCAACTAAAGAACTTCCCACAAACACATCATACTTGTACATGTCCTTCACTATTGTACCATGGAGCTGCCTTCCAAATCTCAAAGCCTTTTCATCCCCACAAGCTTTCAGGACACTACAAACAGTAAATTCGTTAGGTGAAAACCCATTCTCTTGCATCCTTGCAAACATAGATAAGGCCTCGTCTCCATGCCCACTCCTTGCAAAAGCCGTAATCATGGTAGTCCAACAAACAACATCCTGTTTCTCCATCCCATCAAACAGCCTAACTGCCACCGAGAGTTCTCCACATCGTGCATAGAAGCAAACCAAAGCGCTGTCCACAATCACATTCTCCCAATCCCCTTTCACAATCTTGGCATGAACCTGCCTCCCTAGCTCAAAATCCAACGTCTTACAGCAGAAGTTGAGAACGCAAACGTACGTTAAGCTGTTTCCCTCAACACAGCGCTCAAACATCTCACCCAACAACTCCAAGAACCCATCATCCGAACCCATCTCAGAATACCCATCCAGAATTGCAGTCCAGGTGACAACATTCCTGTCGAGCATTTCGTCGAACACCCTCCTCGCATGCCTTAACATACCCAATCTAACGTACACACTGATCAGGTTGTTACCCACAAATGTCACAGGAGAACACCCCAACGTCTTCACGACGACAGCGTGAACTCGCCTGACCTCTCTACCACACGAGCAAAACTGCACCAGGCGAGCAAGCTCAGCCGGGTAACTCCGTGGGGAGGCAGAGGGAGGCGACAAGGGAACTGGGTCCTGCGGAAACTCCCCAAAGGTGGCGAATTTATCGATCTGGTTTGACTTCAGGCGGTGGGTCTTGGGGGGGAAGATGCGTCTTTTTGCCACAAGCTCTGGGGTAGCCCGAGTTGAGGGGGAGAGAGGGAGTGAGCAGGAGGGTCCGAGGAAGAGCGGTGGGTTCAGAGGAGGAAAGGGCGCGAGCATCTCCACGGGGACGACCGGGCAGGATTGGGTTCTGATCTCCTTAGGATGGAGGAGAGCTGGAGCGGTGCAGTGCAGAAATCAGAGACGTGAAGTGGAGGGAGCAGAGAATTTTAGGATTTGTTGAGCGGTGGAGTGCAGAAGTCGATTTCAATACATTCTTAAAATTAATTTTAACTTATTATTATTACATAAAATTTAAACATATAATTTTATTTTATTTATGAAATTAATTTTATCTATAGTTTTATTCTAACTCTTAAAGTTAACGAAGTTAATCTCAGTCTAAAATTAATTTTTCAAACAAAGTTGAAATTACGTGGTAAATAAAATGATGAAAATTTATATGTACAGTAATAATGATATTAAAAATTTATACAAAGATAAAACTAAAACTAAATCAAAAAAAGCCAGAATTTTCTCATTGTGTCAAGAAAGCAACAAAATTAACCATTATCAAAAATTATTAGCTAATTAGTTTCATTTCAAAAAAAAATATCAATATCACAAAGAAGTCGTTCAAATATTTTTTAGTGTGAGGAAGTCCTGCAAATGAAATTTTTTGGGTTCCGATCTTACAAATATTTCGAGGAACTAGATTTTTTAAAAATAAATGTGAGAAAATCTGCAATACGAAGATTTAGAAAATACTACAAAGGCAAGTTCTATTTATTTGAATTTTTCAAAAGTTATTTTTAACAATATTAAGAGCTTCTCATAAACAAACGTACCTATATATGACTGCACCATGACTTTTTTGCTTGAAATAATTAGTTACGAGTAAAGAGACATGTTTTGTATCAACTGATATTTTATTTTTCTCAACACCTTCCAAACTTTCAAGACTCAAATCCAAAAAGCCATCTTTAAAGGAAGAAGATCAACAGAGTGACTGATACAGGGCACAATGTGGATGGCATGATTTTCAATTTTTCACCAACATAATGAACACAAGTACAATGGAATGGTTCCAAACTGCAGCAGTTTGTTTTCTCATGGTTTTCTAATCGTCTGCTTCACATCCCTAAAGACCACCATGCGTGGCACAAACATCACATGAAACCACAGCAGTCATACATCCACATCATCCCCTTCAAGAACGAAAAGCTCTCAGACTCTTCTCGTAACATCGTGTGCTCACTCATCACGATCACCTTTATTTGGAATGATATCAAAACTTAGGCCATGTTTTTTTACACGGCAGAACTCCAACAGTGCAAATGGAAGTGAGCCGTATAATATCTATTTAAATAAATGTAACTTCAATTCTAATTAGCTTAAATAAACCCTAACTTCAATTCTAATTAACAACTCTAATTAACTTTGATTGCAATACAAAAGTTAAAACTAAAACCGAAATTGTAAACAAACACAACGTAATTTTCGGCACCACTTCACTTACAGTGGATGATCATGAAGAAGGTCTGGGGTGCTGTAATGTTGCCGCCCATGCATCGGAGACAACGGCCCCCGCAGCCCCGCTTCACGGCCCTCTCCCTCCACTCCCTGTTCACCCTCTCTATGTTCGCCTCCTCCGGCGAGGCCACCCCAAGAACACCCCCTTTCCACCCTCCTGCGGCCGCATATTCCCGGCCTTCCTCTCCGTCGCCTCCCTCAGCTACGCGTTCCACCACATCCATCTCCCCCTCCAGGACGTCCGTCGGTGGGAGTCGCAAGTCAGTCAGTTGCTGTTTCCTTTCTTTAAATGATGGTAGTATTTTTATTTTCTTTTGGCATGATGACGATGATTTCTGTTTATTCACTGGTATTTAAATTTCGTAGAAATTACAAAGTACCTTTATTTTTATATAATTAAAACATTTTTTACTTAAATTTAGTAAATAGTTCTCTAGCAACTTGAGATTACAAATTTTATTGAAACCTTTATACCCACCGCCGTTTATTTGACATGTTCAATATGAACAAAATCATAGGGAATAATGTTATACATGTAAGCCATCATGTACGTGTACACAACTTTTTATTAGCAGAATGTGCCTTTAATTTTATTTTTAAACGAAGTAACTTAAGATTTGAGGTTTAAAAGACTTGAGATTTTCATACATGACTGCTAGGACCAAGTCCTATTTTATTTCAATGCGAAGAAAAGGCATGATGGTGCCTCCGTATTTTCATGAATCCACCAAGCATTTGATTTCCCTTTCAAGTTAAGAACGTAACGTACTTCCAGGGTAATAGAAGAAATAAGAAATACATTCTTGCTAATGAATCCTTTTTACAATGGTAGTATTTTTGTCTCAATTTTTGGACAGTAAGTCTTCCCGCTCTTATTGTATTCTCACACAAAAAATAACAAGAATCTTAAGAATTTTCTTCGGCCAAGAATAAGCCAGTATCCACTAATACGGGGTGCCTTCACAGTTACGTACGCAACAGTCCAATCTTTTGTTAAGCTCCACATGATAGGAACAAGTCGCATTTGAAACAAAGCTTTCAACATCCTGTTGCTTGAATTGAAATGCCTTGGCTGTAGCATTTGGAATCGCAATCGAAACTGTCTTACCTCAGTGTTCGTCTTGTTAGTCAGAGTTCTGAAGGTCACCGGAAATCGACAACATCAAACTTCAGTTTTGGGTCCATCAAGACATCTGTGCAGCGGGCGTATATGGGACTTCCATCCTTGGGCTGTTCATGAGGATGGAAGCCTCGTTGATCACAATGCCTTATAACGGACATGCCACCTGGGGTCGTCAGCCGGAATATTCCATGCTTCCTGTGTATGAAAAAACCATTGTCATGGAAAGCATCCTTCAATTGTTCATTGAATTGTGACAGAGAGCAAAAGCGAGGATGCCGAACCTTGAGGGATCTGTTGGGGCCATTACAATGGCAATGGCTTGGGGCAACATAATCTGGATTATAAGTTCAGAAACTAAGGTCACAAAAACATATACTACCGCCTAGAATATATAAATTCAAAAGAATCAGAAAATATACAAATCAGAGGCACTCCTTAGGGGCAGACCTGGTATGAATAATGAGTATGTACGTCAATTGATGACATGAAACAAGACTGAGTGGGGTGTGTCTGCACAGAAGATATTTAGATGTCAGAATACAAACCGCTGCAAGGAATGACATCAAACAAGATGATTGATGCCCTGGTCATGCACATTAACATCGATAATAATTTGTTTATGAATAGTCCCATTGTTTTGGCAACCATGAATACGTACATGAATCCAACCAAGTGGAAACAGGGATTTCTTGTCCTGGTAATCGAATATTTCCTCCTCATCTGTTGTCTGACACTGCACAAGTACTTCAGATGTGTCATGGTTTTGTCACAATGAAACGAAGCAATATTTCTAGATTTGAGACTTACCGAATCAGATGTAGATTCCTGCTTTGGTATGATAAGATCAGTCACATAAAACTTCCTACTTTTCTACAAAGCAGCCAAAAAAGAAGAAACAATCAGTTTATAAGACATAACGGAAAACAGAGAAAAAAAGAGAGTTCAATATTACTTACGAGTGAACCCGCAAGTACACCACAAGTTTCTAAGTTTCTAGTGGTGTTTGACTTAGCTACCCTCAAGAACGTATCCATCATTCCCAATGACTGAAAGGACACGAAAATGGGGATGAAAAAGCGTGCAGATAAAAATTAGAGCATATTATTCTGAAGTGCATAAATCATAAGAAAAAAAATCAAATATACTACGCAAAAATCTTACAATGTGAACTTCAAGTGGGGATTCGGTTCTAAGTATTTCATCCTCCAATGAATTTGATTGTTGAGGGACAGAATCAGAAACTAGGGAAGATGTTCCAGAAATGATGTCTTGTACATCTGCAAGCACAGGAGGGGGAGAAGGTTGCCTGACAATATCCAACTTATCAGATGTCTCTTTGATGCTTGGTGTAATTGCTGGACAGGGCTCTTCAATATTAAGTGAGAGAACCTCGTCAAGTGTCGATTTCCTAGCTGCGGAATCATTGTCATCTTCTGTCGGGGTAGGCTTTGATATCTCCTGACTGGTGAAAGAGAAAAGAATCCTTGATTAGTAAGCAGAAATCCAAGTGCACTGGGCATGCTTCAAATAATAAGAAATTAAAAAAGGGAAGTCTCTACATATTATGGATTGTGTATTTGTGCAGAATTGTATCTACATAATTTATTATTTTTTATGCTATTTTTACTTTACCCCTTTTTTTTTGTTGCAATTTACTTGCAAAATAATAGAACATGGGCATCAAACCAAACAAACAAAGGTAAAATTAGCTGAACTTTAAACAAGAACTTGACATTTGAGATGCAATGTATGAAACACTAGACAATTACTTTAGTAATGAAAATTTCATGCAATGAAACATAAATACAAAGGGGTCATCACGAAGATAGACCAAAAGAATAGTAGTCAAAGAAAAAACAAACATAAAAACAGAGAAAAAATAAATCCAGTACTAACACACCTTGAAAATTCAATTGGTGTAAGATCAAGATCGATTGGATATTGCACCTGCAATGCAGAATACACTATTTAATTTCAGTTGGAGGTAAGCATAAATGACCATATGTCATAGCACAAGATCCACACCACATACCCCTTTACCAACTCTAGGTGGCTGCCACTGCCCATGAAGACCATTTGGACCTAGAATAGAGTGTCTTGACAATGTCTCATCTTTTGCACGAGGAATAGAAAGGGAACTGCAAACCATTGTGCAATCACTCAAGCCTCAGACAACAAAATATGAGAAACAACCCAAAGGTCCATATCCAATCCAATATGTAAAAAGAATGAATACTCAAGTGTCAATGCCAAAAAGCAAAAAAGAAGAAATTTTCCCATCAAAGAGTTTGTTGCAAGACAAAGTAATACCATATACAAAAAGAGAATTGCATAAAAAAATAAAAAAAGAGTCAATGAAACTAGTATTCCAATTCCTACCTGTCACCTTCCTAATGAAAATCCCAAAATGTATCCAGAATAAACAGTTTGGTGCTTTTAGGTATCAGTTTATTTACTCAAGAATAATTTTATGCTATGATGCATTGTCCGAGACATATCATGTTTTTGTTTGAAAAAAAAGTTTCCCAAATTATTAGAAAGCCTCTGAGAATTATTTGTCACCTTACCTCACACTTCACTTGCTTTTCACTTAGCAAATCCCCTTTTATATTCATATAAACCATGACATTCACCTTTATATATTTCAAAACACATTAACTGGGCATTTGAAATGCAGCCTATTAACAGCTTGTACTATAGCTTGTTCCTTACATCCACTGGAGTTCATGGGTTAAATATATCAATATAATTTTGATTGGTGCACCCAGCAGAATTTCCAAGGCTGGTGTAATTTTCATGGACAGGAGTCATACAATTAATAGATGTCACTTACATAAAAGAGACTTAAATGAAAAAGAGGTGAGAAGAGATGAAAACCAAATTGCAGCAATTTGGCCATTCTGCAATTGCAAATGGTGTTATCCAATAATGTTACATACACAGAAATTTATTGGAAATTCAGAAACAGAAATAGAAAGTAAAATTAGAAAGCACATTTTTCTTTGGAAATAACAGCAGAACAGAAACACAAAAAGATAAACTTACATCTTGCGAAATTTCTCTTCTGGAGGCCTTGTTTGTGAAAATCTATTTTGATAAATATGTGGACTCTGTGTGGAAACAACTTGTGGATCTTGCACAGAAAATCTGGACACCTGTAACTAACGTGACAGACTAATTGTTACACAATGTTGAGCAGGAAGAGAACCTTAGGGAAAATGCAATTGTGCACCCCAGCGAATATCATGAGAAAAGGATCATGCAGAATGACATGAATAGTGATTGCAATTTTAATTATAAATATTGTAGTGCAGCACTTTTTCTGTTTAAAATGAGTACCTTTTCGGATGTTATTTACCACTTGAAGTTGTGTTAGCATGCGAAAGTATACAATATATAATTTCATGTGCATGACTGATACAACCAATACATTAATAGCTCCACAAATTCATAGTCAATTCAGCTATGAGCACCAAGTTCTCTCCTGAAACATCTTGGAACTAGTGTTGGTTTCTGCATGTTCATGGTTGAAAAAGATAACCATACCTGCCTATTCTCTGATCTAGGGAAATTCTGCTTGGTGACAGGTGGCCATTCCAATGAATTGTCTTGCATACAACCCTGAACCCAACTGCTATCTTGATTCCTTGACTGGTTTAGTTCAACAACCTGGTGCCGGGCAGCTGGTTTTATTGACTCGAGCTCCTTTAGGGATTTTAAGTTTCTCTGTGCACTAGCAGAAGTCAAATTATGCCAGAATATATATGTTTCATCTGTTTTTGTCAAAGCTGGTTTTCAAGAGAAACGCAACCAAAAAATATATATATCCAGTCTAGTTACCACTTTGAAGTAGTTCCTTTCTTGCAAAGAAGAAGTGTAGTACTCACGATGTTTGGGTATAGTCTCGGTGACCAAACTGTAACAGACAAAATTAATCAACACATTACATGGTAATATTTCCATATTTTGAAAATCCTGGAGCACACAGAAAATCGAAATTCCATTTTGAAATATATAAAATTTCTCTTGTATATAGATGTATTTTGAAATTTTTTTACCTTGTATGGAAGTGGAAGGCTACCAATAAGATTATGAAACCAAAAGTTGAAGCAGATAAGAACACTGTATAATTTCCTCACCTGGAAAACCGTAGAAGCATGATATATAGATCTAAAATATTCTTCTCTTCTCGATAGATATCAGCCTGCAAGAGCTTCACAATTTCAGTATTAACACAGCATAAATCTCAAGTGGGATGACTCATTTTCATCTACACAGGCGGAAGAAAAACTCATCTTTCGGCACTGCGTACACGGCAAAACAAGAGAGACAACACCCACACAGAGCATTCAATTCAAAGTACGAATGCAAAGCAAAGCAGATTTCAATTTGCAGGAGAAAAAGCCTGCAAACCCTTTCAAGTTTCCACACGGTTCTCCACAAAGAAAATCGAATTAGTATGAACTCGGACCCTCCACTAATTAAAAGATTCCAACTCGAGAAGAAACACACTAGGCAAAATCCAACCGACGACACTTGGGACGAGGAGAGAAAACGATCCCTTGACCTGTTCTTCCAGCTTCAAAGAGCCGGCCAGTAGTTGAAGTTCCATATTCCCGGCAGAATTACTCCCTCCCTCCACTTGAACTGCCCGAATGCAGCTCAATGCACACATCATCTTAGTCGCTCCATTCTTCCCCATTGTTTGGTGAGATTCTCAACTTCTCTTTTCGATTGATAATAATTCACAATCACACGGGAACAAAAAGAAAAAAAAAAAACAGCCAATCCAACCAAAATCCCTCGACAGAAACATTCGAAGTTTGCAATCAAAGACGTAGATTTCCACAAAACAAACGGAGAAAGGGTGGAATCTTGGACCTGTCTGAGGACGCTATCCGCGATCCTGAAGTAGATCCGGAGAGGAATCCGGTTGTCGACGTCTATTCTCTTCGCGTAGGCGGCGATGCTGATCCCACCACCGCCTGGGTTTGGAGGAGAGCGCATGTTTCCGCTGCTCCGCGGCAACACCCGGAGGACCTCAGAGACCTCGACTCGATTTCTCACCACGGAATCCCTAGACTTCTCCGTGTCGTCTGGTTCCGGGGGTGGTTACGATGTCATGGTTGTGTTTGAGATGTTCCTTGGAACTTATAGGCCTATTGTGTTCTTCTTCTTATTTTTTAAAAATATTTTTATTTTCGTTTTAACATTTTTTTTATTTTTTATCTATTTTAAATAGAAATATTAATTAGATCGTGTGCAAATAGGTTGATATGATTTAAGATAATCAAATCGTATCATCGATATAATACGATTTAATAGACTATATTTAAACCATTTTTTTGTATTTTTGTGTCAATAAAATACACGTGCACTAATACGACACAACATACAAATACTTTTATATTTTTTTAAATTTTATATTTATTTTAATATATTTTTTAAATTGTATACATTATATATAAATTAGTAATTTGAATTTATTAATAAGTAATATAAAATTACGAGTTTAAATCTAACTTTTAACTATCTTTTAATATTTATAAAATATATTAATATTAAATTATTTTTTAATAAAATAAAAAATAATTAAAAATTAAATTAGCCCATTGCAAATTCAAATGGGCAGGGCTACAACTTAAAAGCCGAGTACGGCCTGACACCATGTTACCGATTTTAAAAACGTAATTAAATATAAATTGAGTTTAATCACATTTTAAAATATTAACGGTGTTTATCCTATAATTTAAATACATTAAATTAAATTTTATGAATAATAGATGTTTATAAAGGAAAAACATTTATTTATTTCAGATATAATTTTTAATATTGATAGTTTTTAAATTAATATATTTAAAAGATATGATAAATATTTATAATATTTTTTAAATATAAGTGTTTATAATTTTTTACAAATTTTTTTAAAAGGAAAATACTCTCTAATAGTACTACAAGAATTATTTTTCTAGTAATGTCTAACTTTAAGTCACTTTATATATATATATATATAATCAAATGTACCTTAAATCGGTATCTTGTATGATTTAGAGGTTTGATGAGGAAGATGTGTCTTGACCACTTAGTGTTCACCTCATGCAAAGTGACATAATCCTTCACTACCACAAGCACTTAATTGGCCTTCCCTTGCTCGCCCATGTTGCTCAACCAGTTGTTTAGAAAGGACAACCATGAGTGAATCATTGCACACACAATAACGATGTCGTTACCTCCAACAAAGGTAGTGACTTCTCTCAAAGTGTAGTGTTTTCACTTCTTTACTGCTTAAGACACAAATAGGCTCTCTAAGATGAAAAGCGTGGTGATGAGAAATACAATGATGTCTCCAAAAAGGAGGAGAAGGAGGAGGAAGGCACGATGGCTGTAGATTCAATGAAAGATTGCATGGAAAGGATTAGCAAATATGGGACATGTAGAGATCATGTGAAGGTTAGGGGGTGTTGGTCATGGGTAAAAGGAAGGGGGAGGATTGCTCACGAGAGTTTTTTATCAAAGTTATTAAAAAATTTTGATGATTTATATTTAATTTAGATTATTTAATTAAAATATCATTAGAAAAGTAATTTTAACGGTACTATTAAAGAGAATTTTTTTTTAAAAAAAAATAATAATAATAAACATTTTCAGGACGTCAAGCACTCAAAAAAAAACCAACCATGGCCGATGGCTCAGAGAGAAAAGAAGGGATCTTTATCAATCTCCGACCTACCACCATTGCTCACATCGTTACACCATTTCTCTATGTCTAATTCTCGTGGAGAGGTCTGGCAGATTTTTTAGTTATTTGTAGAGCTTCGCTTTCTTAGCTTTGGTGCATGTCTCATCTACACACTACTTGTGATTAAATTCTTGTAAATATTATGTATGTGAAATATTTTAATTTCATCATAAGTATACGGGTTCAGATATAATTAGTGTACAAGTACAGATTTGTCCACAGAGATCAATTTTGCTTGGTATTTAGTTAAATTGGTGTATTTAATTAATGGAACAAGTAATTATATTCCTTTTAAGCAATATCATAGTTGCTCTGTTCTAATTAATCACTAGGATGCTCTTTAAACACTTATTAAATTGTACTTTCTAGAGAATTTTCCATTAACTTTAATTTCTTCAACACTTAAAATATTTTGATTTTTAAAATTAGTCTTTTAGTAAATGATTCAAATTTTGCATTGATAGACTCTATCAAGTGAGTTTTACTTCTAAATATTTAATTCTTCTTAAATCTTAACATTCTACATTTCAGTTTACATGTAATTTGTCATTTAACACAGGAAAAGTACTAAACCCTCAAGATAGTTCGTAGGTAAACGTCTTACCTTCAAACTTACTCGAGGGACGTATGATAAAAGTGAGTTTCAGATGTTTAAATAGTACAATTTGAATTAGTTGAAACTTCTAAGAGTTGTATACTTATATTTTTGGTCTTTTTAAATATTTTAAAACACAACAGACAACATAATGCATGAGACATAATACAGTATAAATAACTTGTAGAAATAAAATGCAACATTCAACATTACACCAAATATGAAATCATTTTCTAAATATTGTAACCGAGTTGATAAAATAGGTGTTTGTAAATTTGAGTGTAAATATAAAGGAAAGGTAAAAATAAAGAAAAAAGGAAAGGAAAAGAACACCTAATGCTTCACTGTAATTTCTTCCTTCGAAACTTGCTCAGGCTAAGAACTTCTCTTTGTCTTTACTTTCGGTCCATCTGTTCGTCAATCTGGCAAGCCTTCCTTTTGACCTTGAAATGAGATTTTAGGCGTCACTCCGCAATTACACCAAGGAATAGAGGAGGAAGCAACTGGTGTCGAGAGTCTCTCCTTTAAAGGTACACTTAGGTTGAGAAAAGAACAACAAACACACCAAGGAAGTGACTGGGGAAGAGGAGATCGTCAATCTCCCCTCGAAAGAAGTGAATGGGTGAAGATGGTAGATGGAGAAGATGGTGAATGCCCTGTGAATGGTGCTTTGAAGAAGAAGAGCAGGGGTTAGTTTCATGGTTACGAGACTATTTTATAAATTGAATGAGTGGCAATTCACAAGTTAGCAGTTAGTAAGGACGTGGTGTACATCTAGACGTGTGAGATTATTTCATGCAAGCCTACTTCTTTACCTTACCCGTCCACGTTCTCCATGGTTGAACTTTAGCTAAATTAAATTTCTTAGTTCTACTCTTATACAAATTTCCCTATAATTACTCATTGAATTTCTTTACAAATACTTAAGGAATTACCTTTCGTGAAATACATCACATTATAGGAGAAATAATTCATAATATTTAAACATTAACTATAATTGTAATCGTTATTACATTAATAAAATTCATCGCACAAAATAAGCAAGACACAGGCTTAAGGGTAACCCAGTTTACCCATAAGTAAATTCATGGTTTAACAAGTCAACTCTCGAACTCTGTACTTAGACATAAATCATGATTTTTTTATGTGAATTAATCATTTTACCAGCAATCTAAAAAGTCAATTATCAATCATTTATTCCCTTCTCAGTAGATAATCACCACAAATATAATTCACGACTTAAAATTTAATTCATACATCAATAAATAAACATACATAATACTCAAAAACAAAAATATAATTAATCTTATAATCATCGTTATTCAATATAAAATATAATTAAAAACTTATTAAAATATATAAATTAATATCTATAAAATACGTACTTTTAAATCTAAACAGCACACGACAAATTGCTTGCAAGCGTCTTCAATCAAGTTGACAACGTTGCCAAGACGCCCCGCGAAAGTTCACTGCTATCTTCTGCGTTGACCCAGGTTGACATCCCCCACCTTTCTCGTTCTCTGTGGATGTTCGTGGAAGTCCCCAATTGAAGGTTGAGAGGAGGAGCCAAATTTGTGTGTTCTTCTCATGACGCGTTTCCTCTCGTGGTTGTGCCATAGGGGGAAGAGCAAATGGAGGGAAGGACACCATGACAAGGAGGTGGGTTCTTCAACTTGGGGTCTGTCGATCAGCCTCGACACTCTGAATGCTGCCACCAACAGATTCTCCGACGATAATCGCCTCGGTCAGGGCGGTTTCGGTCCGGTGTACAAGGTGATCATCATCACTCCATTCGGGAATCATCCAAATTCAATCCTGATTTAAAATTATTGGGTAGATGTCAGGTACCCTAACCCTAATGTTTTCTATGGTTTTGGGGGTGATGGGCAGGGTGTGATGCCCAATGGCCAACAGATAGCTGTGAAGAAGCTGTCCTTGAACTCGAAGCAAGGCGTAAAGGAGTTCACCAATGAGGTTCGCGTCCTCCACAAGGTTCGGCATCGGAACCTCGTCTCCCTCCTTGGATTTTGCGCAGAGCATGACGAAAAGATGCTCGTCTACAACTTCCTCCCCAACGGCAGCCTAGACCACCAACTATTTGGTATGCAAACCAACTTCAGTACTCAAGCTCTTCTGTGGTTCATTCTTGTGCTATAGGATTTTTTCTGTTAGTAAGATTCATTGTCATTTGCTTCCTAAGATAAGAGGAAGAGCATGTTACTAGATTGGTCAAAGCGATTGAAGATCATTGAAGGTATAGCAAAAGGGTTGCTTTATCTGCACCAAGATTCCCCTGTAAAGATCATCCACAGAGACATCAAAGCCAGCAATATTTTGATTGATGAGAATTTGAACCCCTACATCACCGATTTTGGCTTGGCGAGGCTCTTTGAAGGAGACGACACACATGTAAAAACGTTTAGGATTGCTGGTACCTAGTGAGTCTTAGATAATGCTGCTGAAATGCCTATCATTTTTATTGCACTTCTATTGTGTGTTTGATGACCAGGGTAGAAATTTTTTTTAAAAGAATGTGATGTTGGTGTGTCTGCAGTGGTTATATGGCACCTGAATACACGTTCAACGGTTACCTCTCTGTGAGAACTGATGTTTTTAGCTTTGGAGTGCTGGTGCTAGAGATTGTGAGCGGAAGGAAAAATCTTGATCCACAGTTGGATGGGAATGGGAAAATGATTGACCTTCTGAGCTATGTAAGTTTTTTTCGAGAAAAAACTTTCAAATAGCTGCACTTCTTTGAATCATGAAAAAATGGTCATCAATGTTTATGAACAACTGTAAGAACCAGAGCTTTATTCATGTTCCAAATCAAGTGAAACAAAACTTGAAAATAATGCTTTTTAATCTAAACTATATGCATTCTGCAAAGGAATCTCACAAAATGCTTATCGGGAGATTATTTGTGAAATCAAAATGTTTGGATATTAAAGTTTTGAGAAAGCCAGGAAGGAGAATTGTTCCAATCTTAACTAAAAATATGCTTGAATCGTTATAAAACCAAAAATTCAAGTTTTGTTTTAAGATTTATATTGTAAAATTTGGGGAAATTAAGGAAGTTCTGATTATTTTCTGAATTTTGAAGCATTCCACAACCGACGGACCATATTCTATCTCCTTGCTTGTTTGGTTGTTGGTACCACCTAAACAAGATAGATCATTTAATGTGTGACTGTTTGCCAGGCATGGAAACTATGGGAAGAGAAAAGGCCGTTGGACCTTTTGGACACCAATCTCACCGAGTATGATCCTGTCGAAGCTACAATGTGCATCCAAATAGGACTATTATGTTGCCAAGCCACAATTTCTGACAGACCAGACATGTTAACGGTTTATCTCATGCTTGCAAGCGATTCGTTCACGCTGCCAAAGCCTGGGAAACCAGGAACACGAGGCAGAACAGGCCACTGGTCGAACAGTAGTTCTTCTACTACCAACGCAAAAGCTTTTGCAGAACAGTCTACAAGAGACTCCATTTCAGTTTCTTTTATACATGAGGGAAGGTGATATGGTCTTGTTCATGGTTGTCAAAACTCAGATCATCATTTGTTTTTTTTTCCAAATGATCATCTGTTTTTTTGTATGTGATTTCGTGGAAAATGTATGAAACAGTCTTGTTTCTCAATAACCATTAACATGACTTAGCATTTCATTTAATAATTCATTGTGTTCATTTCTGATTCACTGGATATAGTAAGACACCAATCACTTGAAAATGGTTGTATCTCAAATCTATGATGATTCATGAATGATTCAGTCATGGTGGCTCCTAAACAAGGCGACCAATGACTTGTGCAACAGAATTGCAGTCGATACATCTTGCCAAGTTGCTTGATGAAGATTGGATTCTGAAAAAACACTGCATCATATCAAATTGGCTAACTGTTTGTACCTGATGCATTATCTACTAGCTAGCCACCAATGTGAACTATGAAAATTTCATTCTTTTAAAATAGACCTGGTGCAAGCTACATAACAATAAATGTGCATACCATTTTGAGAAAGATATCTCAAACATCTGCACAAGTAAAAACTGTAAATGCCAATTCCCAGCCTTTCTTCTAGTTCATGATCAATTTTATTGGTAGCTATGAAACTAGGTTACCATCACATCCTCAATGGTTCTTCCACTGTAAAGGTAACTTTTACATGTTTATCAAACACATTAAACAAAACGATTTCTAATTATGCTCTGCCTTGATGGTTTCAACACCAGGTTGACGTGCCATTAACCTGCTTAATCTGGTGCAGAACTCATCATTTCTGGCATATTCTTGGGAAACCTGTTTAGGTATGGAAATGCCATTTCTCTGGAGAAAACAAACGCCCTAGACACACGTTTCAGAAACCCAAAAGACTTCGAAATGGATGGCTTGCACGTCTTCACCCTCCTTTTCTTTTCTCACACAACAAATCTATGGTTGTTGGGTTCCACATTAACCAATAACAGCAACAATGAAAATGGTCATAAAAGAAGATCACAGACTCGTCAAGCTTCAGATTGAGTGAGCATTTAATTCTTCAAAAAATACCAATTCTTACAAGTAATGCCCGCAGTCTCAATTTTATTTATTATTTTTTAAAAAAAACAGCAGCCACTCAGTGATGGTACCTTCCACAGGAGGAATTCAGAAAATCTTATTTTATCACTATTTTACCTTTGAATGTTGTGACAGGAGAGAAATATGTAAAATCCATAAATCTGAAACTTTTTATTTTAAGAAAAATGAATAATAGAATAATACTGTTCAAAATTAACAAGATTTTTCTTGAAAAAGTCAAATGTCTGTGAATAATTTTACTTCAAATTATCTTTGTGTGTTTCCTTCCCACTGGTTTGGTGTTTCTTGTGAGTAGAAGCAAAGACGGTAACTTTTTGCAGCAGAGTAACCACAGGACCAATGAAACAACAGGGTTCCTTTGGCTTGATCCCCACATCAGCCATCATCGTCGCACCCCGCCATATAAATCTGAGATGGCACCCCCATCTCCATCTCCATCTGCATCGCTGCAGCACCATGGGTTCCATTCCCTTCCTTCGGATGCATACCATCATCGTCGTCGCTCTGCTTCTGGGCGGTGCCGGTCTCACCGACGCGTGGGGGAAGGAGGGGCATTTCATGATCTGCAAGATCGCGGAGGTGAGTACAAGTCCCCTTGGTTGTTTGTTGCTGTTGGTAGCTTTTGGGATTGGACTGGTTTGGTTTGACTGCTGAGGACTTGGGCTTGGCAGAGCTACCTATCGGAGCAAGCGACGGATGCGGTGGTGGAGCTTCTTCCGGCGTCGGCGGGAGGGGAAATGGCGTCCGTGTGCTCTTGGGCCGATCGGCAGCGGTTCCGGTACCGTTGGTCTGGTCCTCTCCATTACATCAACACGCCCCAAGTTTGCAATTACAAGTACTCAAGTACGCTTCTGTTCTACAGTGTTTTTCTGTGTAATTACAGTGATTTTTAAGTTCACAAGTACCATTTTCTCTAATTAATTGAATTGCTATTACCATCGTCATTATTATTATTATTACCATTGTTACTTTGATTTAATCAGTGGTACCTCACCTTCATTTCAAGTTCATCTAACCAAGAAACAAAAAAAATTTCTTTAACACCAATCAATTGTAGTGACTGTTTGATCAATTTGTTACCAAACTAAATGCGGATATTCTTGAAAAGATCTCTGAGAGAATTTAAACACATTCTGATTGAATTTCTAATTATTGGATGCAAGTGAAGTCAACTAGTTGAAATGCTAATCCAATTCTTCAAATCAAAGCAAAGCAAATAGTATGAAACTAAAGTTTTAACCCAAATACAGATATTAAATATTTAATTTAATTAATAGATTTTTCAATTTATTTATCCCTCATCCCTAATTTACTTGTAAAACATTTTAAAAATAATTTTTTAGCTAAAGTCATTAATCTAAAATAGTCTCATGTGTGATTTTCACTAGTAAATAATAATCATATGCATGGAGATCACAACCAAGTTCTGTGATGCGCATTTGAAGACCAACTGTTCTTCCCAACTGCAGGGGACTGCCACAACTCCAGAGGTGAGGAAGGCATGTGTGTTGCCGGAGCAATCAAGAATTACACCTCACAACTCCAAGAATATGGGAGTTCGGAAGGAAGCAGTTGTGGGCATGAGTACCTCTTCTACTTTGAAGTTGATCAAAGAAACTCAATTGTCTTCCATGCCTGATTTTTCTGTACTGCACTAATTAATTTGAGCAGATAACTTGACTGAGAGCTTGATGTTCTTGGCCCATTTCATGGGAGACATACACCAGCCACTGCATGTTGGCTTTGAAGACGATGAGGGTGGCAACACAATCATCGTCCATTGGTACCGACGGAAAACCAATCTTCACCACGTAAGTGTTGATAAATTTAAGCTTTCCTCTGCGGTTGCAGTGAAAGAGATGATGAATTTGATTGATCAAGAGAATTTCATAATGCAAGGTTTGGGATGACAACATTATAGAAACAGCCATGAAAGACTACTACAACAATGACCTGAACATGATGATCGAAGCCATCAGCAATAATATAACTGTGAGTCTTTTACTTCCACACATGCACACAGATATATTACTCCTATGATTTGGTTGATTCTCAAATTATGAAATTCCACTACAGAATGAATGGTCGGGAGAAATCTCTGATTGGGAAGCTTGCAATGGCCGATCATTCACTTGCACTGACAAGTAATTATCGATCAGTGACTTGTGCTTACATTTATTTCTTATCATTACCATTCACTTTTCTATCATTTGACTTTTGGAAAAGAAACTCTAACCATGATTGGAAAGCAAACATTGCAGATATGCCTCGGAAAGCATCAAGCTTGCCTGTGACTATGCATACAAGGATGTAGAGCAGGATATAACCTTGTCAGGTGAGTCACCAACTGAACTTTGCTCAACATTTTGCTTGTTCTCCATTCCGATACTGAGATATGGAAGCTTCTAAAATTGCAGATGATTACTTCATTTCTCGTCTTCCTATCGTTGAGATGAGGATCGCACAAGCTGGTCTTAGATTAGCTTCATTACTGAACCGAATCTTCAATAAGGAAGGTGGGGAAACAATTCCAAACTTTTCAGACGCTTGAAATTGAACGTCCAAGGGGGAACTTTCTTTAGGATATTGCAATAAGATCTTGTCAGCATTTAAGATATTCTCCATTTATTTTTTAGGATAATTTCCATTTATTTATCATGTAAATAAAAGTGTTTCTTGTGGAATGTATATTATCAAATGAGTGTGATAAAGAGATTCTTTAATTTTTGTGATTTATTCTAATGGTTAGTGTTAAAAAAATATTTCTCAATAGTTTTTGATGATACAAAACTTAATGATAAATATATTATGGTATATATTAAACTTATTACAAGTTACATGGAAATGATGTAAGGTAAGACCAAAGAAAAATAAAAAAGGTGCAGGATATATACAACAAGACTGAAGAAAAATCAATAAGTTAGAGGAAGATGTAGGAATTCAAATAAGATCATGGAATGTTGGAGTAAAAGGAAAAAGAGTTCAATGAGGACTAAACCATGCAAAAGAAGCAAGAATTGTGGTTAAAGTCTTGAATAATCTATGTTATTGTAATGTAAGTTGGTTTGTGCTTAGGGCAATTGTAAATCTCATTGATGTTCTCTTCCGTTGGAATCTTCATATGCGATACACAGAAGAGATACTCACACTTAGAATAGCCTATACATCTACTTAGGAATTTAAATGGATAAAAAATCAACATATTGTTTCAGGAAAAGAGAATATCGATTATTGGGCCAGTAGCATAACTAGACATTCATTCCAGAACAACATGGGCTTTGGCATACTATTTTTTAGAATAGAATTGTAAATATTCTCAAAAGCAAAAATGACATATCAATTCTGTAATTCAACATACTGATTATGTTATAAAAAGCTAGGGCTTTTAGGTCCAACACACTGATTTTATCAATGACATACTGATCCATTTGACCATTAGATAAACATCATATTGATTCACTAAAAATAGAAAGTGCTCTTAGCTTAATGAGACTTCCTATTTAGGTTTCCAATTCTCATATAAGCACACCAATAGGATGTACGAAACCACAACTAGTGCCTCCAACCTCTCTCAACTTAATTTTCTAAAGCTTGATTTCACTCTCCAAAACTCTTGATTTTACAAGGAGAGCAAAGCATTGAGATATATGGCACTCTATAGTTGTATGTTGTTTTAGTTATAAAAACTTAACTCATTAAATTGTGATGAAGATTCCTTAGATTGTAAGTAGGTAAAGGCTTGTTAGGTTTTACCCAAAGGATTGTGTAAATGATGAAGTATTGACTCAAATTCAAGCAGGGAAACGTGATTGAGGAGTGAATCTAGCCTTGAGTTTAAATTGAACTATTATAAATTCTGTATGCTTCTATGATTTATGTTTTATTCTATTCATTTGCATAGCATTCTATAAATGATCCCACATATCTACCATTAATTTGATTAAATTACTTAAAATTTACTATTCACTCTCTTTTTTAGTATCAACAAAAAGATTCATATGTTCTTTACCCAAATGAAATAAAGTTTATTGCAGTATATGGACTGTAGATTAGTTCATTCCATCTTTATATCCTTCCATCCATCATACATGACTACCATCCACCAACGGTTGCAAAGGTAGTTTTTCTACCGGAAACATTTTTGAAAGCTGGCATGTTGCTTACAATTTCATTCAATGGCAGAGAAATGCCTGATAAAGCTATTCTCTTGAATCTGATCCAAGAGAAATTATCCTTGCTTGGGAAATCTAATATAAACATGAAAAGATGGAAATAAAGAAGCTCCAAGAAATCAGGAAATCATCAAAAATCTGACTGAGGAGAAGAGATAACCAACGGCAACATTATCTCAGTGAAGTCACATACATTCATACATACATATATCACAGAACGCACAGAAAACTCAAATTTCTTTTACATTTGATCTCTTTTTATTCACTTCGCCTGGTTGAAAACATAAACAGATGGAATACTTGGGGCCACACAAACACGTCCCCTTCCCACTAAGTAATTGCTAAAAATTAATACAAAATCAAGTGGTTGCTCCACCACAGAATCACTGATTTCTAAAGAACATACTTCATCTACACACAGTGCTCATCCTTCTGTCTCTGGTAATCTGCTCTACATTCTACAAGCTTTGCAGCTGCCCTTGCTGCAGCACATGCATGATCTGCGGCGGCAATGGCTGCCCGAGCCTTCTCCAAAGCATTGGAGGAAGACTGGCCTACTGGAGGTTTATTGGCAACGTGTAGCTCTTCCGTTGGATTTGTAATACCTATCTTGGCCTGATTGGCATCCACAATATTACTATTGAAAGTAGGACTTGTAGTTTTTGAGGCAACTGCAGGAGTTTCTGGTGATAGCATTACTTGATTTTGACTTGTGGCTGTAGTAGGCACTCTATGCCCTGGTGGATGAGAGCTGACCGAGTCCCCTTCTCTGGCAGCATCTCTTGCCACCACTGATAGCCGGCCATCCTGAACTTTCAGAAAGAAAGGATCAAAATGTGATATGACCATATCACTGGCAAATAGAAACGCTGGCTGGCTACGGTAATGTGAAGCTGGTGGAGAAATCGTGGGAAGGATGTTGTTTGAAATTGAGCTGGAGAATGGGCAGAAACTGTCATACTTGCAAACATCTATGCCAGTGCAGGGATGTTTTGAGGAGGCTGAAGGGGTTAAGGAAAGAGATGAAGGAAAGGTCGGTCAAGACAGCACCTAGTGGTACCTGGGTCTCATAACCAAGATATCTTGTAATGACAATAAAATCTCAAGTGTTGCTCTCTTTTAGACTGAGATGCCAAGTGTAGAAAGTAAAGCTCTCATGGAAAATGTCAAATTCCAAAATTAGTGTAGATTTAGGATGAGAAGTCATGAATGAAGACCAATTTGTGAGTTGGATAACATTGTCTACACTTAGAGAAATCCTCAAAGATTCTACACAATTTAGGTGATTGCACAAATGGCTATTTGCAAGCAAAAAAGGTGATCATCATATGATTAAACATGATAAACTCCATAGAGAAATAGAACAAGCTATGTACTGGTTGATATGACAAATTACCAGTAAATCCTCATGCCTTTTGCTGAATTCTGCCTCAGTAGTAGAAGAGTCCCATTCCAGATTGAACTCTTTAGCGATGTCTTTCAAGACAGCAAGCCTAGCCTCTGCAGGAGGAGGTTTGACTGATAGTTTTTCAATTATCTGAAGAAAATGATTCAGATATTAGCAGTTAGAAGGAAACAGTTAACATCACATGCAACTGTATTGCCAGTAACCACTTACCACACGATTGACACAGGAATTTGGCCGAAGCTCGCCAGCAGCATTTGCAAACTCTTTGCCATATTTAGTTGTGAACAAATTCTTGACCTGAATCAAGTCTTGAATGTCTGAACATCTTGGGGCAGCAAAAATTATGCTTGCAATGGCCTCCTGAAGCTCCAGTGGACAGGTTCTAGTCAACAAATACAAAATGAAAAAAGGTACAGTACAAGGTGACAAAACAAGAGCTAAAAAGCTGATACAACTGGAAGCTACAATGAATACAAGTTAGATGCGAGCCATAACTTACATCTGGGGTGCAACAACAGTATGCTGGATAATAATTGCAGAGGAACAAAAGTAGTTATTGTTGAACAAGAGGAATAGGTGGAAGTATGATATATCTCATTACCAAGGTATAAACCTCTATATATAAAGACAATATAACAAATACAAAATGACTTAATTCATGTGGAATTAAACCTAGCATGCCTCCTCAAGTTAGAGCACCCAACTTGTAATAGACTCTATATAAAAAAAATTATAACAAGATAAGAAAGGAGATAAATAACAAACAAATAACTAATAGTAGTAGCAATATTGTGTAAGTACACAAATGATCAAACCTTAACAAGTGTGCAAATTATTTCATTGTTGATATCATTAGGCTCAATTAACATACAAACACTCACACATACTAAAAAGCTTATACAAATACAATTATTATCAACCATCTAATAATAAAAAATTAATGTGCATTTTTAACTGAGGTATTCTACAAACCCTAAATCTTGTGGAGAACACAAATTGATGGCGCAACACTGCTACAATGTTGATACTCACACGGGAGTAACAAGAAATTAGTTGGATGATCAATAATAGAGTAATAAATATTTTTCTGTCTTTTTCCCTCCTTTTCTCGTTTTTTTTAAAATTTGTTTACATACACCACCCTTTTTTACTTTTACTTTTTTTTACTATTAAAATAGTCTAACATTAAGTGTGATATAGTGAACATTATCCTTATATTATGAAAGACCCTCCTCCCATCATCTAAGAACTTTTGGGAACATATTTCAACATGATATCAAAGTTAAATTCACGACACATGTCACATAAGTCACTCTAGTTTAAGTACCTTACCTAGACAATGTAAGGTAGACATTTGTTGGCTTAAGGGCGCACCACAAGTGCAGGAAAGTGTTGGAATAGTCCCACATTGAGTGTAATGTGGTAGACTTTATCTTTATATTATAAAGAACCCTCTTTCCATTGTCCAAGGACTTTTGGAAGCATATTTCAACATTTACTATTCTTCTTCCCTTCTCTCTCTCCCCTTTTTTTACGTCCTCCACACCTTCTTATCCCCTTTCTTTTTTTCTCCTTTTTTACTTTTCCCCTCATTTTCTCTCTCTCTTTTTTGTTTCTTTCCTCTTCTTCTTATTCCTCCTCTCCACTTGTCTGTAACTGTCCACTTGTAACCCTAATGGGTGCAATGACAATTGATTGATATTTAAACTATATGCAATATAATACTTAGACTCTAATATAAACTCTAATGTATAACACTTAGACTCTAACAGTTATGAATCTATGTGCAATTGATTAATAAGGACGCTATATATTAATGATGACAAGGATTTTTTATTATGGCTGCCAAACTCATGTGAAACCTGGTTAAAAATGGGTTGCCAACTACAAAACCAAACCCAACCTGCAGATCTACGTACCATATTCATGCCTGACCAGAAACAATTATTGGCAGATTAGCCAGGTTAATTGGATTAACGAGGCTATGCAGGTTAATCACATCAGGTTGAAACAAAATAAACAAGTCTAAACTCTAAATTATGACAATAAGACCATTATGCTTCACCTTCAAAATAAGAGGGCAAATAACTACAACTTATTCATGATGAAGCACTTACAACTACATACTTCAAACTTGATATATGCTTCCATCCTTAAAATTTTTATTAGGTTTTTTAAAATTATAAATGGGTACATCATAGAACTATGAAAAAAACTAGAGTAAGTTCTTGCCAGTTTAAGTATTTCAAGTTCTGGTCAATATAAACAGGTGGGGTTCAGGTCTGTTTAGGTAAGTTTGGGTAATTCTGGTAGCTTTTGGTGTTTACAAAATTAATATAGAAGGTCCGAAAATAATTAATCAGAAAATAACACCAAGCAGTCTGGTATTCAATGGAAAATATTACAATAATTTTTTTAAAAAAAATAAAACTTTTCTGATTGGTTCATCCATGTTCACTGCCTTGACTCCTATCAAACGTTAAGCCAGTCCATCAATACAGACACTTCTAGGATGCATGCCTGGTGCACCTCAAGGGAGAGAGTTTTCACTTCTTATACCTCTTGTGAATATAAAATGCAATGAGGTATGCAGCATTAGCTAAAGTGACTAAGCATATAAATATGAAATTTTGTCTGAAGATGATATGCACTAGCTCAAAATGCTCAAACATTTATAGTTGAAGGGGGAAAAGATGCAAATAAAAGTATGTGATAGAATTACCTCTGTGTATCAAGAACAGGGACACGTGCTAGAATGAATTCACAAAAGAGCTCTATTATTTCATAGGCAGCTAAAATATTCTGTTCCCGGATCACATGCTCAACCTAAAAGTGAAAGGTTTAAGAAAATGTGCATATAATATAAATGGAAGAAACAATTCATATAAACACAGACATACACGTTTTGGTAATGAAATAGTTAAAATAAGTATGTCACTACACATACCCGGATTCGAGCAACAGGTTCTTGGCCTGTTTGAAGAAACTGAAAGATTTCTTTTCGCATCTGTGCCAGTTGTACCTCTCTCTTATTTCGCAACAGTTTGATTCGCGAAATGGCCAAAGTTAAGCATGTCTTACTGAAAACAACAACACAGGTGTTAAATACAAGATGAATATTACTTGAGTTAGGGCCATACCACCCACCATATAAGAGCAAATCATCAGTAGAAACGAGTGCACTGATTGTCCCACAGGAATTTCTTCGAATGTGCACACCATTTTTTATTAAAATTTTCTACATGAACAACAATTCCCAATCGACTAGAAACAAAAATCTACAGTGAAAAGGAAAGAGTATAGAGAAGGTGAAAATTGAAGCCCCTGAGCTAATTGGAGGAATGCAACCCAAAATAAGTTTTGTTTTGTGAAAGTTTTAAGCAATTTGTAGGGACAAGAATATGACAGGAATATTTTACAGGAGTAGAAGATACACAGTATCTGTGATAAAATACCATACAAGTATGGGTTTAAAATCTGCTGCTGCACGTTTCCCATGGAAGTAAATAGTGATTCCCAAAAATACAAAATCAACAAGATAAAATCAATCAGACACAGAACGGAAAAGAACCATTAGGAGAAAAATCAAACAGAACCAAAAGAAAACTCGAAGATTTCAAGGAAATCCAAACTTTCAACTTTACACACGAAAAGCAGAGCAAATTTCCCCATGGAATCACACATAATTGGATTGAAAAAACCTCCAAGCGATCTTCCTCCGTACCCAACGAAAAGCCAACTCCTCAAGCCACCAAAAAACAACAGAATCCAGTGGCAAAGCATCGAAAGATCACGACTTTCGACCACAGGAAGCCAAAAAACCACAAAACCGATAATACCCAAAAACCAAGCACGACCGACCAGAAAACTTTACTTACACCAAGCGTACATTGCAACAGAAACGGGTAACAGCAGGAGAGGAGAGAATTGTTGGGTTACCATTTGGCTCCGAGCAGTCCTCTGTTGAACATGGCGTTCAGAGACGACATCTTCTTCGATCGCACCGAACCTCCGGTCCTGCGGCTCCCAGGAGAACGACGGATGCTCATCTGACTCCACTAACGTGGTGTCAGTTTTAATGTATCGAATTATATTAAATCGTGTTTTTTTTTTTATGTTACAACTTTAAATTTCATAGGTTTTATACATTAATTATGCTAAACTCTATTTTTCGTTTTTCAATTCATCTTTGCTGTCAATGTTGCAGACACTATTATAAATTAGGCAAATAGCCGAATATTAGCGTTTTCGGTTGGTGGTAGACTTGTTAACAGGTCACGTTGGATTGATATAATTTGAAATTATTTTGTAAATTTGACATTATTAGTATTGAGTTCTACCTCGTAGCTTAAGTATAATTTATTTAAGCAAGATTCAAATTTACAACGATATATCACTTATTAGTAAACTTAAATTATTAAATTATACATAATATATAAAATTTAAAAAACATATATTAAAATAAATATAAAATTTTAAAATTATTTTCATATCGATGTTGACTCACATACTGTACTGTAGAAAACCAGCCTAAGCATGTAAAACGTTTTACAGTCCGTCAGCACGCTAGATCCACCAAGACGGCCCATTACTTTTCCTACAGTCCAAAAATCTGGATATAGGCCCACCATTTATGTGGGCTCGGGCTTCAAGATCTAGAACACAAAAGATTTAATCGTTCCAGATGTCTTTTAAAACTTTCACTCGTTTTCTTTCGTCTCAATATATTCGTTGAATAAGTTTTTAATATTTAAAATAATGTTTAACAAAAAATAGACGCTAATATTATTATACAAAAATAGACTCTAATATTAAAAAAAATCATGATTCTTCAAACGTACAGTTATATTGTATAGTTAATTCTTAAGGTATATTTAAGGATAACATTTTTCAATTCTAAGAATTACATAAAATTGAAGTTAATTTTGTAAATAAAATTGAATTACATAGTCTTCATTTAGTAACAAGGTTCGTAGGAGTTTTCATTGTGTTAAGTATATATTTTAATAAATAATGTAATAGAAGTAGAAATTTTGACTAAAGTTATCAAAGAAAAAAATAAAAAGAGTTTTTTTTTCTTAAGAATTGTATTGACTTAAAAAAATTAAACTCTAAATTCACTTAATCTATTAGTTTTGTTAAATAAAATCATAGTAATTTAGATAATAAAAATTTAAATATATGTATAATAATATTATTAAAAATGATTTTAAAATAAAAAAATTAAAATCAAATGAAATCTAAAAGTCGTGTTACTAAATTTACGATCTCAATTTAAAACTTCGTTTAATAAAATTATTTCAAAATAATAATTTAAAAAAACTGTATCGCACGGTTGACCTGTTGACTTCTTAGTATAAATACATCGACTCGTTCGTTTCCGCGTACACGTCATTTCTGAATAAAAAAATCATCACGCGCAAAATATAAATCTACAGTTCCACATGGTAGCGAACACATGGCAAGATATGATTGGGGAGAGGTGGGACCCGCAATACACTTGAACCTCAAGACACGCCACTACGCCAGTTGGAATCAAACATCGCTCTATTTTCTTATTTTCGGTATTTAAATTATTTAATAATTCATGTAACTAATATAAATTTGATATTTCTTTTCACACTCAGTTAATAATTCATGTAACTAATTCTGTAACTATCATAAGATCAGAATATCTGCAGAATCGAATTCTGACACCTACAAAATTCGTGTCTATATATATATATATATATATATATATATATATATTTGAAAAACGTATTCTGCAGGGCTTCTTCTTCGAGGTGTGGAGGTGGAGATGAGCGCGAGGGGGCAGCTGAAGGTTAGGGTTTTCAGGGGTGTAAACCTTGCGATCAGGGACGTCAGGACCAGTGACCCTTACGTCGTCGTCCACCATGGAAGAGCTGTAATCCCTATACTCCTCTTTTCCCTTTCCGTCTCAAACTTTTGTTTCTATATATGCTCATGCTTGTTGTCATCAACCTCCTACTGCAACTTTCGGTGCTGCAATTCATTCATGCCGTAGGTGCTTGGTACTTGTGTTTTAGGGGTTTGGTTGTTGGTGAGATGCTTCACTTTTACTGATTCGATACCAACTGTTTATGGGTTTCTTTTTTTTGGGTTGTCTTTTTGTTGTGATGTTCTTATGTGGCTTTTTTGATTATTACTGATAGCTTGCTTGACCTGGTATGGAACAATTTAAATGTTTCAAGAGAAAAAGAAGAAGAAGAAAAGGTTTCAAGAGAATTATGGTGTGTGAATGTGTGCACAATCTAATTTTTCATTCACAACAACAACAACAATCCAAATCATGGTCTGATGTGTAACAACCTGCTGTTCATTAGTTAAGAATCATAAGAAAATACATCACCTTCATCAAAGCATTTATTCCATCATTGTTCTCCTCGGATATATCAGAAAAAACTGACCGTCATTGTTCAAAATAGAATGAATGAAACTAGGATCTTGCAAAATTTAAAAACATAATAACAGATACATTTGGAAATTGTCGATAGTTTCAGTGAATCCCGGGTGGCTTTTTTTTTGGCTAAGTTTATACATCAGGTGGGAATCACAACGTGCACAAACCATCTATGTATCAATGTATCATACATGTTAAATAGTGGGATATGCTGACGCCTATGAATTAATGCTGGTACTACTTGAGAAGTTGAGTAGTTGGAGGTAAAATATCAAGCAAACTTTTCAATAATGTTGGTGGTTCTAGTGTTCTGCTCTCTAAATAGAACTAAAAAAAAGGGCCATGTCATCTGGTTAAAACAGAATTACAAAATTATTCACTAGCTGCACTTTCATAATTTCAACTAATATTGAGTAATTGAAATTCATCAAATAAGTTCAAAAAATTTTGATCTCTAATGATAAAAATTATTATATGTCCCAAGCACCTTTTGATAAATAATCCTTGTTGGGGTGGATTACCTTAACTTCCTTTTTCCCTCTTTAATTCTTAGTGCTTCTTCAATTCCATAGTAAAATTATTAAGTCAATATCAAAAACACTTACATTAAAAAGTCAACATGTTGTCAATTCTACTTGATTATTGAATTTTACTTGAACTTCTGTTAGCATGAATGCTCCTCTATTCTCATCCTCTCTTGTTACATTACGGTATTTCATGTTTATGGTCCTACCTTTCCCGATAATGTAATTTTAATCTGCCTTTTTTCTGCAGAAATTAAAGACCCGTGTGATAAAGAAGAATGTCAATCCTGAGTGGAACGAAGACTTGGCATTTTCCTCTGCAAATCCCTATGATCCAGTCAGAATTGTATGTGTTGTTCCTCCCTGTTTCCCTGTTAGAGTTGGAAATGAATCTGCAACATGTCTACACAGTAGGGAAAGAATTAAATATGACTTTCCATGATTAAATTTTTTTCCAAGAAAGAAGCTCATGCTTAAGAATACTCTAGGTTTCCAAAAGATGCAGATTGAACAATTATGTAGTTGAATATTACATGATTACATTTCGTTCCGAAAATCTTCAGGAAGTGTTCGACAAGGACAGATTCAGCCATGACGATCCGATGGGTGATGCAGAGATAGACATTCAACCACTTCTTGCAGCTGCAAGCATGAGCCCCGAGGATGTTCATGGAAGCAATGTCATTGAGAAACTTGCCCCAAACAGAACGAACAGCCTTGCCACCCACAGCTCTGTCTACTGGTTGGGTGGGAGAGTCATCCAAGATGTAGTTCTCAGGCTGAACAATGTGGAGTGTGGTGAAGTCGAGCTGCAACTGCAGTGGGCGGCCAAAAGGTAATCCATCACTCCAACAAATAGAAAGACACAGAAGACAGGCTAAGTATTCAAACCTGTAAAAAGTAATTTCTCATACACATGGTTTAATTTCCTATAAGAACCAAGCTAGAGAGCTTGTACCATAGTTCCATGTTGCATTCCACTTGTCTAAAGTTGACCATTGGTCGATCCATTATCTTTCTTCATGTTTGCGTCGATGGCACTCAACACGATCATCTCGTATCATTCACATTCAGTAAATCAGAAAGATGTGAAATGCCTTGTATGAGGTGTAACAAACCTATTGCTTCCTATTTATGGCAATTCTAAATTAATTTCCTGCAAAGCTGCGGGTCCTTTTTCATGTACAGGTTGATTTTTCCAATGTTTTGCGCAAATCCATGTCGTTTGTTGCATATATGGGAGGTCAAAGACTTGCCGTTTTTCACAAAATACTTGCAAGAGAAGTATGAAAAAGAGGTGTTGGTTATGTATGGATTTGGAAATGCTAGCAGGAGAATGAAGGAAAAAAAAAGGGGGAACTTTATTAAGTGCGTGACATTTCTAGCAACCATAAAAGTAAGCCTTTTGAATGCAAACTCAACCATTATCAGATAAATTTGCAAATGCAATAAAAAGTGAGATAATAAATATAGGAGTTGTTATAATAGAATTTGATGTGGCATGGAAATCATTCTATCAAGCTTGGAAGTGATTACCTGAAAGCTCAACAATTCTAATTAGTTGGTGAAGGCTTCAAAAGGATGTCAGTGATTGTGGGTTGGAAGATAAGTGCCAAAGCTTGATCGTTCCCTCTGCTACCAGCTTAATTGCAAATAAAATGATAGTCAATGTCGATCAAGCACAGAGTAATATTTCACTAGATTGTTGCTCAACTGCATGGTTTACATATCATCACACCACACCAGTGGAGCGTATAGAATTAATACCAATGCCTATATAATTCATGAAGAAGATATTAATCGGATGGATTGAACGTCTTGTATTAATTGTTGATGTCAGTGCACAGTACTTGGATCCGAGATTAGATTGCTACCAAGAAATTGATAAGAGCTCATGATTGATCAACAATCAACAAGATGTATATATATACTCGAAATCTTAAAGCAAGTCACCATTGGTGTTGTTGAGATGGTACCCTGCACGCATCAAGGAAGCGACAAGTGGCATTGTTAGTCATCAAAACTTCATCTTGTCTGTGATAAAAAGATTGAGTCACCAGATAATTTTAATTTCGAATCCATGAAAATAGCTTAAGCCACCATAATAGACAGTTGTATTATATATATATATAAAATTAGTTGACAAGAGAGAGAGAGAGAGAGAGAGAGAGAGTTCATGGATGCCTTAACCCATTTCCTGATCTTCAGTCACTTTACCAGAATGTTAATGCTAAAGATGGTCATGGAAGGCATCCATGTTCATTCATGGAATAGATAACTTAAAAGCAGCCGCCATTTTGCTTCAAAGCAAAGCAAAGCAAAGCATTGGTGTGGATTCCTGTTTCTTTTCTGCCACATTTTTTACTGCCAATTGAATGGCTAAATTCCACTGACAAGTAAAAGATGAGGATAAGAATGGCTAATGACTGTTTAATTTCCACACCAATCCTCCACTTTTTAAAAAAGTAAAGCTCTCGAAGGATGAAGATGAGACAGTGTATGTGTGGTGTGTCATTTGTTTATTCACCCCCAAATAAACAAGATTTTATTACCATATATGCATGGTCCTCCTCAAAAGAAAAAAAGGTTATAATGGTGATGACATGATGTTAATTTGAATTAAATTCATGTAAATTCGATCTGCACCTTTACATCATCAATTCCATTCCCTATGCCATGGTTGGGTTGGACAATGATGGTGGCTACCCAAAAGAAAGCAAATAACTAACTACTACAATATGACATTCGATTGAGATAAGATTACCATATATACCACAGAATCACCACTGAGCTACAGCTGGTAGGAAAATGCCTTCCAACCACTTCCCAAAAGCTACTCCTGCTTTGGCATTGCCAATGTTTTTGGTTTGATTCGAATCCAAGGCCCTCCCCCCCACCTTTTTTTTCTCCTGAAGGTCATGATATATGGCAGAAGAACAGTTGTGTTATCATCGGAGTATGAATGGAAGATCCCGGCCATTTGGGTACAATTAAAACCACATATATTGGTTACTCAAACGAATAAAACCTCCAATTAGTAAGGCTTCTGTTTTGATTGATTTGTTGAATTGGGTGTTGCTAGCTGCTTATTATATTATGCCAGACAGCTAGGCAACACCCCCTTAATTATTGCATGAGGTGATCGAGTGGTGGAAGAAGCACTTAATTTTATAATGTGATATACAACAAACAGTAGCATAACAAAGACATATCAGACCGAGAGATACACTACTGCTGCTGCAAGAAATCAAATATATATTTTGAACACAGTGGGCCATATATTGGTATATACCATCATTATTTCGAATTGTCCACACATGCGTGCAAGCACAGATTCAAGATCAGAAATGAATCATCCACACGCATTATAAGTTGGTATTTGTGCACGTCAGAAAATTTGAAAGTAGAGAAAAAGCCATGTTCTATCTATTTATGGTCATGTTCAAAATTGATTGATACATGAGCAGATAAAAAAGATAACATGGGATCAAGCAACCATGCACTGGTAAAGAAATATACATATATGTACCATCTAGGGAAGAAAGAATGTGGAATGAAATTATCAGGACATTAATCAAATCCTAATTAATTAAGCACTGCACATCAACACTCCCAGCTGATTACCTACGTACGTACTCTTGCATGTCATCTATATATATATATATATATATATATATATACATACATATCTATATATATAGATATATAGAAATAGATATAGATGGATGGATGTGGATTTTCATGTGGACATGCATGGACATGCATTTGATGTGAATCACAAGGGCCGTCGGCAGAGGCCATGGATCCTCTTCCAGGAGTCTTCCCTCTGGATCTTCAGTTGGCGGTAGAAGTTTGCGATGAAGGCCTCGGCCTTCAGGAACAGCTCCTGGCCGCCGACGTCGAGGACGTCGTCGGCCACCGCCACCACCACCTCGTCCTCCTCCTTCTCCGACTCTGCTTGGTTGACGAAATCCCCGTCCTCGTCCCCATCCCCAATGAAGAAGATGCTTGGCATAGAGGGGCGGCGCTTCAGCTTCTGCACCACTACTGCGGCCGCCGCCTTACCCGCCTCGTCGACGTTGGCCTCGCCTGCAGGTGGGGTGCTGCTTGCGGTGGTGTAGGTGGTGGTGGTGGGCTTGGTGAGCTTTTCGCCACTGGGGTCGTCCGGGAAGGTGCGGATGATGCCAGAGTCGAAGGCGAGAACGACGATGAGGAGGTTGAGGATGAAGTAGAGGTAGGAGGTCCTCATGGAAGCGGACACAAGGGGAATCACCATGAGGAGGAGGAACACCACAAGTACCTTTGCCAATTGGCCCTTGTGCATCTTCTCCATCAACCAATCCACCACTTGTATGCCGATCAACGAAGCAAGCAGATGAGATAGAAGAAGAAGAAGAAGAGGAAGAGGAAGGGAATGAATCTGCACGCAGGAGTAGGAGGGTGCAGTGGTGGTGCAGGGGAGGGGGGCTGGTTGTAATAAATAAAATGCGGAGAAGGATGACGACATGGCTGGCTGTCAATCAGCGGGGGCCGAGCGTGGTGTGTGGTCGGTGGATGATGTGGATGTCCTTTTTGGAATCTTGCCACTTGGATTTTTAAATTAATATGCATGCCCTTCTTTTATATTAATACCCTTATTTTATTATAAAAAAAATCTCGTATCAAAAACAAATGAGTAAAATATGATTTTTAAGTTCTTTATTGTTAGTTGACTCATTTCAATGAAATAAAATTCACGTAATATCAAAACTTATTTTAGTATATTATATGAAAGATGTATTGTGAAATACTTTAACGAGAGACTTACAAATAATTTTAGAGGTACGTTGAAAAAAATAATTTTACATCGAAAAAATGAGTGAAATTGAAATTTTTATGTTACTTGTGATTTTTTTTCACTAGTTAATTGATCTTAGTAAAGTAAAATCTATAGATTTAAATTTAATTAGGTGATGGATGCCGTGTTATCATTGTCACGAGAAAAAGAACCCACCATTTGAATACAAGACACTCTTTTGAAGGTGCTTGTTTAATTGAAGCGAGAATCTTTCGAGGAGTTGACGTAATTGTAGAAATAATGCTGTTATTTTGCAAACCAAGACAATCTTTTAGAAAAGCACACCCTTTGATTCATGCAAGATCACGGACCTCCTCATTGTGTAGGAGGACAGCGAAGGCAGCCCTCTTTGATTGATGATGATGGATCACCAAGTCTCATGCTGCCCAGGTATATTTTTGAAACTAATACCACGTTCTTAGGAAAACGCAAGGACTTGTGTTTTGTAGCTGAGGCTCCGTATTCGTTTGGTGGGATACCAGACAAAGCCAGTGATGAATAATCAGTAAAGCCAAGGCCACCTCAAAACAATTTCCCGATCAAAGTTTGAAGGTGTAGGAAAATGATGTGGTGATGAGGACCAAAGGATGTATTTGTATGTGGCTTCGGTAAATCTCACTTTAAAATCCAACTTCTTCACAGCTGTTGGGAGAGATTCCAAGATGCAAAAGGCTCTTTCAAACCTTCTTATCCCTTCGGGGGGCGATGGTGAAGGGAGAAAAGTTAGAGAAAAGAAGGGCTGCGAGGATAAAGTCAGGTGCAGTGCATCCACAGGGCTTCTCTTCAATGTCCCCAAGATCTTATCCTTTCAATGCAATATCTATGTAATGCATGCCTGATTCGATCCACTTTATAGGAGCTATTTCTTATGTTATGACCCACTCTCCCTTCTTTCTTTCTTTTTGCATTTCTTTCCCTTCTCTTGCTTGCACGTTTAATCAGCTAAGCTTTTATCAGAACCTTTTATTACCCAAATAGGATTTTTTTTAAAAAGAAAGAAAAGAAAAATCCTTTGCTTGTTTAAAATTTTAACAAAAATATAAATGATGTCCACCAATCAATAAATAGGATTGGAGATTGAAGGGCGCCCTGCTGTACCCATAATTTACGACTAGGAGATTCCCATCTCTTGAAAAAGATTAGATGACTTGACAATCCTACAAAATCAGTGGGGACAAAAAAATGAAATTATGGCAAAAGTAAGATTAGTCCAGAACAATTTTATCTGACTACCTGAAATCAATCTCATGAATCATTTTCTTAATGTCTCTCTCTACCTGTAAACAGATATCATGAAGTTCACATATACAATATGATCCTGCTATCAACTTCATCCATGTTATGTCATGCGTAACTATGCTTCAAATCAAGGGGTTAAAGGAAACAGGAAAAAGAGAATGCAACTATGATATAAGCAACTACATGCTTGCTTGGATCTCATTCCAAAGATGTCTTTGTGGATCACCACCATACACATGCGTGTATATAACACCACTGTCTTGTATTGTGCCGTGCAACAACCAATAAGCATATAATATTCATCAGGTTCCACGTCAGCTTCCAAAACAAAACCTATAAGTTGAAGCATACGGTTGATTCATATGTCCAGCAATGTGGTGTACACTTACAGATCTACTGCCTCCCATGACCAGGATCCAAGAATAAGCTCCCTGTTAGAGAAAGTAATCACAAAAACATTAAGACCATTCATTACTTTTGGCCAATGGTCTATGAAAGACCATCCTCACTCGAATCACACACCAATTTCCAGTGAATTTCAAATATAAAATGCTCTTCCATTCAGAGTATTTTTTCTGCCTAAGAAAAATAACTCTTCCCAAGGATCATCTAGCAACAGCAATGGATTTCCAATGTGATGCCAAATCATTCCTTTTCCTCGATATATTGATCCTTTTACTGACATACTGCTAGGATTTCGGAGTCTTCTGCAACTTGATTAGTTGTGTCTACATGTGAAATTTAGAATAAAGTCATCTCTACATATTTGCAGAAACAAGAATGCAATGGCACCCCTTCTGCCCTTTTATTCTATTGACCCAAAAAAAAAAATAAGAACAAAAGTAAACATGTATCTCTTCATTTCTCCCTGTAGGCTGAGGCTGAAGCCACACATTACCTCATCAAGTATTATACTGTTGCAAACAGAATGGGACTATCAAACAGCAAGTCACCTCACAATGTACAGAGACAAGGGACTTGATCATGCATGCAAAAAAATAAATGAGGTTCAATACAAAGTCCATTAAGAAGAAATACAGAAAGACAGCTACAATGTGAATCAATCTGTTATGCTTTTTCCCTATATGTATGTCAATCTCTGATTCCAGAATAAAATATTGTTTGTTTAATTTCAGTAATTTGTTACAAATTTCAAACTATTAGTTCATGCATTTCACGAAAAACATATGACGTGAAAATAACTATAGCAAAAATACAAAGAGGGAGAATTACAAAGTACATACTACATCTTGGGCACAACGATCTCTGTGCTGGTCAAGGAGACTCTACTCTAGCAAGCCGAGAACTCTAGAGAATTAGCAAACAACTCTAATGAACCTAAGAAAACTCTGGCGGAACCTAAGACAACACTGGAGAAAAACAAATTGTTTGCTTGCATAATTCATTTTGGATGCAATGATCTAAATATAAAAGGACCTGGGATGATGGTACATACATCCAGCCAAAGTTGGCAAAATGAATATTTCAAGAAATGATCAAATTGTTTTGTTTGGATATGATACATCAATTATATGCACATGAATCAAATCATATTTCATGAAAATTCAGACATGTCTGCTATACAAGTCCACTGTTGACTGCAGATAATTGTCAGACTGATGCAAGGATGAGTTGGCAATCCCAATCAAACTGGAGCAAATTGAAGACGCTTCCTGACTTGCCTGATTGGTTAAACATCAAGGAAGGCAATATGATAGAAAATAAAAGGAAAACAACTTAAATTAATTTGTGTTGCATGTCCCAAAAATTGACAAAGGTAAAGGACCTTACCTTATATGAAAACATCAAGCAATTGCAAACGTCAAGTGCTACCTTCCCTCGCATCACCTGAAGTTAGCATCTTCTTTCTCAAATCAAACTACCATGCAAAAATAACAGTAGATATGATAATAGGTGCAAAGTATTACCGAGTGGGGTTCCTTTTCAATAGTGTCAATAGCGTAATGGACAGCAAGATCTGTAAGTGAGAGAAGTTCCTTCTTGTAGGATTCCTCTCCAAGAAATAGCAGGTCATTTCTGAGGCTCTGCATAGTTCAGCAAGTAATATATCTTTTTGTTTAAAGATACCAAAAATAAGAGTCATATCATCATAGTCATCAAATAATAAACTATACATGTGACAATTGATTACTAGCAGGGAAAGTACTTGAAAATGGTTCATGTCCAACCTTATTTAGCTTTTATTGTAAAGGAAACAAACAACCACATAAACCAATAGATACACACGCAGAGGTGAAAGATAAAACTTCTAGTTGAAATTCTGAAGGTTTTACACTCAAAATAAGTTTCAAAGTAATATAAACCTTTTTTTTGAAAAGATCAAATGACAATCATTTTATTAAGAGAACGTCACTTCAAACTAAATTATTAGATGATAACATTTCATTAGTTATTCAATATGCATTTACAAAAATTTAAGAGGGTAAAAGCAGAGTGAAGAAACCCTACTTGTACCCTGGAATCTCAATAAAATATAAACTTCTACATTTGATGTGAACATAGACAGAAAATTAGATAAATTTCCAGATCACAATAACATAGGCTCGATTTGTTTATGCTTTTCAAGAGGTCAATTTTTCAAAATGCTGGTTTTTCATTGAATAAGCCATTTTGGAGAGGTTTTGTAAGGTCCAGAAGATTTTGACAAAATCTATTTGCACAAAGCTTTTAATTTGAAAAAGTAATGGTGAGACACATTTTAAAAAGCCAATGCACCAAAAACTAGAAAAGCTCAAATTTAAGCTTTTGAGTTTTTGGCCTTTTGACTTCTTTTTAAAGTAATATGCCAAAAAACTTACAATATTTGATACAACATGATGTTTATTTATGATTTTCATAAGCTACTGAAAAGTTCTTCCTAAAAGCTACCCGACTCCTAAACAGTCCGATTAGTTCCAAGGCCTAAGGGAGATTATTTATATATCTCACCACCACTTTACTCCAATTTCATGATCTCAACATAAATCAGGATTTTCAGATAACTATAACTATGGTGGAACTAAGGTATATAACCATCCAAATTCATAATCTCACCAACAACTCTCTTTCATTCCAACTAATCCTGCAGATTATTTCTAGTCTCAAGATTAGTTCATTTGCTATCAAGAAAATTAACTGTGAAAATCACAAAGAGAGAAGAAGAGCAAGGTACGTAACAATTGTGGTGCTCATCCTGCAATGAATTTACCTTTTAAAATAAATTCAACAATTGTATGCAACCAATGTCCCTAAATAAAGAATATACCTCTTTGCAATTAACATAATAAGGTAGCTCCTTTTGTGATAATGTTGTTGATAATGAAATAACAGCACAGATTGCTTTTATGTTCAAATGTAAAGGCATCCTACAAGAAATGGCACATCCTTCATCAATGTCTTCTACAAAGAGAGGCAAAAAACATCAAAAACAGCACAAGGCATACCATGACTGAGATTGGAGTATGGACAAGATGGTCCTAGGGAAAAAACTTTCCGGAAAACCTTACAAAAAAGTAAAGAAAATATATTATTAGCTATTGACATATAACTATGGGCCTTTCACAGTTGACATACATTTTACAGTGTTTTAGGAAATTCAGTTCAACGTTTGTACACATCATTTTCTGGATTTTCAATGTTTGACAACAAAATCAAATATTCTAGAAGAGATTTCCCACTACCAACTCACAAACCATTAGATCAAGATTATATATTTAGTTTTAAAAATCATCATGTTTGACAATAAGTTAACATTTTTTTTCTCATCTATAAAACTTGGAGACTTGGAATTAGTGCACATCTATGACATCACTTGAGTCCTTAAAAATATCAGAAAATCAAAAGAAAAAGATGTTTCCGAAGAGAGTTCCTTGAGGAAAAAGATGTTGAACTTGACCGAACAAACCAGGACTTCATGCATCCATACAATGGCAACAAGGAATAATGCACAAAAATGTTAAGACACCTGAAACAAAAGTTCTCTGTGAACGTATGAAATGCTTGTGCAACAGGAGCTCTTTAAAAGACACATTTCTTCAAGAAGGAACGGCTCCAAATAGTTTTTCTTCCCCAATTTTTTTCAAATAGTAATCAGTTTTTCTGAGATTTTGAGCGGAAAATTTTTTTTGATGGAAAAGGTAGTGTATAGTTTTGAGAAAAAGTTTGCTTTTCATGATGACTTCTTATTCAAAAAGTGATTACAAGTACAGCCTAAGACATAAAAAACCATGAATAGTTGTAGATGGAGGGGTGCAAACAGTTTCCCTTTTATATACTTGGTACCAGAAATCATAAGAAAAACATAATAGATAAGAACATTGCAGAGGTTACAGGGCATGTTTGTTGCAGTTTCATGATTTATCAACTAATGGTTTATAACAATATATAACTCAGCAGAAGCAATTAGTACTAGAAAAAATAAATAATACCGTAATATCAGAAAATAGAACAGGAATTTCAACCTGGAATAATAACTAACATACTGCACAATCTACATATATTTGATGACATCATTTGTGCATCGCGAGATGAGCAAGACCCTGAAAGAAAAGTTCGCTGTGAACATATGATCAAGATTAAGAGACTACATGCATGAAATATTAGAAATTTGCACTCCTAATTCTGTTCCAACTTAAAATGAACATCATTGACTTTGTTGCTTGAAAGGAAAAGGTGAACAAATTTGGTCTGATGGTTTACATTTAGAATGATATTCCTAGCATGCATCATTAAAGGGTTAATGGTTGAAAATACTAGCCTATAAAATATGACCATATACAAAAAGTTAATATTGCTAAGATAGATATGCTTAGATGGATGAGTGGCAATACTATAAGGAATAAACTAAAAAATTATACCATAGAAAATGGCCATCTACCTACAAATATAGATAAAATAGTCAAGGGAGCACAGGAACTTATGGAAAGAAGCCACTTCCATATTTAACATGTAGCGAACATCCAATAATGAGGACACGTTTTGGACAACTTCAGAAACAAACAAATGTCAAAAACAATGTTTTCATGCCTTTCCCAACACTTTGATACATGCCAAAAAAGCTCCCCTTGCAAAAAGATTGTTAGCTGATGCCCATCCAATAGACATCCCAAAGAAATATGGAACCATTATTCCACATCCAAATGTAAATGGGTCTTTCAATTGAAACCATGTTGTATCAAATTCCTCCATGCAGAAGTCTCCATGTAAAGAAGCGAACGCTAGAAAAATTCCATAGAATAACATTCATTTAAGTTTTTTTGTACATGAACACATGTGATTGTGTTATGTATTAGAGTTTCATATGTTATGTTGTATAGTGAGTTTAGTACCACATTAGTTAAATGTTAGTTATCCTTATGTAGCCTCTATGCCAAGACATCATGTTTGATTAAATGAATATATCCAATATTTCACCTATTTGTCTTATTCAACATGATATTAGAGGTTTGGGTTTTGAGAGTCCGCCATGAATAACCCTAACCATCACCCTCCTCTTTACCAACCTTAGCTATCATCATTATGATATCTCTTATTTTTGTCTTTAAAACTCTAGCCATCATCCCTCATCTACACAGGCAACCACCTTATCCCACTTAATAGGTGAAATCTTCTCCAACACATCTCCAAGCAGTCCTCATGGTGCTCTCATGATCAGGCTCGAACCTCCTCCAATGGTACATCTCTACTTGGGCATGTCTCTCTCTTCAATCAACTCTTTGTCATTGCCATAAGGATTCACTCATCGGCTTCTCCTCACCTGAATCTCCATTAGTAGTGACTGTCAAGCTCTACCACTCTCTCCACTGCCTGCAACCTCTTTCAAGACCTGCATGGAAGAAAAAAAAAACCCTCTTCTGAGTCTGCATGCCTTTCCTCTTCTGCCCTCCGCAGCTCTGTTCCCTTCTACTATGATCCTCCACTCTCTCCACAACCCTTCTAAGCACTACTTCCCCTCTCTCAAATCTTCATTGATGTAGTCACCACTACCTATACCCATTAGGGTTGTCGATGGATGGTTGTAGAAGAAGATGAAACATAACTGAACTTTAAGGGTAAAAATTAAAATTGATAGCAAAAAATAAGCCAAAATCTAAGACAAGTTACAAAGAAACTATCTAAGAATCCTTGAGAATTCAATGTGAAACCAAAGGGAATGGGAAGAAAACAATTTTAAGCCAGGAAATTATGAAAATATTTGCATCATTGATGTGGGCAACGTGAATATAAACTTCAATAATTAATCTCTTAAATCTTTAGCGCCTCAACATAAAAAATGTGATTTCTAACATGCTCTAATGCATGAACCATCAAGAAAATTAACATAAGAACAAAGGACACTAACCATCAATCAAATACAAGCTTTCAAAACAACTTATTGACAAGTTGATAAGCCCAATAGCATGACAAATTAAACCACCTATCAGTGCAATCTGAAATTTTGGAGAAAGAGTTTCAAATGAGTACTAGACTAAGGCTCATATAAAATGACAAACAACAGCTGTGAAGCCTTCACCTCGGCAGTTTCAAGATAAAGACCAAACCGGGTAATACTTGAAGATATAGAAGGTATTGTAACCTCATTGAATGCAACACAAGATTTAATTAAGCTTGCATACTTCTTTCCATTATTAATAGCTTTAGTAGCTAGAGTATTACTTGAATGGACAAAAGTTTCCTGTAAAACAGACAAAAATTAAAGAAAAATCAATAAATACGAAGTTATGTACAAAGAGTGAGACCAATCAAATGTAAAGACAATCAGTACACAGATAGAAACATGTGAAGTAGCAAACGGGAAAAAGTAAGAAAGAAATGACAATATCTAGTATTCAAACTATGCTGTCAAGGTAAGAACTCACAAAATCGACATAAAGTGACAAACTTAGCATTTTATCAGGAATTCTCTGTAGTCATAATGCCGGCATATACAATTGCAAATTGAAATTCCTAAAGACATACCATGTAAATAAGAAAGTGATAAATTTGTCATTAAGCTGGGCATTTCATAGGCATTAATCCTCATTCTTCCCCTCTTCTACTCATCCCAATCCACCGTCAAATGTCACTTATTGTAGTCAACTATAGAAACTCTAATTACCATGGTAACTCTGATGTCTTGGAGCACAAGTAGCTCTAATACTGCTCTATACACTCTCTGAATGATAATCAGGCAAAGTCAAGATCACAACAAGGAGCCAACTCCCAAGAACTCATAACCAACAACCCCCAACCAAGAAAAACCAATGCAGCAACAACTCGTCCACCAGAAAAAAAAAGCGAACATCTCCAAACCAAACTGAAGCAAATCACCGACCTCAACAAGACAACCAACCAATCCACCAGCCAGCACCACCATTAAGAAAATTTCCTCACAGAAGCAACACCTCACTTATCAAGAGTAACTTGACTCTGAACATACGAAGGCAACACAGCAAAACATTGAAACACTTCCTGGTAATTCCCATCCATCATAACACCATGAGAAGCCAAGGCATCAGCTGAACAATTAGCCTCCCAGTAAACATGGCACACACACCCAACACCATTCAGAGCATTATTAAGAATCAACCAGCACCTACAGTCCATACCAACTGGGCAACATCCCTCACTAATACAATTTAACAACTGAATAGAATCGATTTCAACATCCATCTTCTCAAAAGCAATATTCTGCAGCTTACAGTAGTGTAACGCACAATCCAAGGCAACAGTTTCAGCAATCAGCAAAGAACAAACATGCAACAAACAAGCCCCAGAAAGAACAGCATCACCTTTATCATGCCGAAGGATCCATCCACCTGCACCATTACCAGTATGCTTAAAAGAAGCATCAGAGTTCAATTTAAGTTGGCCGGATAAAGGCTTTTCCCATTTGAACCATCATATAGCCTCACAATCCTCCACTAAAATTTTTTTCCAGTTAGTCTTCATAGAAACCCAAACTCATTCAAATCATGCACCACCATTTTAATAATAGACTGAATAGACACAGGCACCCTATTAAACAAAATATTGCATCGGTGTTTCCAAAGCTGCCAGAGAAGAGAGGCCACCAAAAATTTTGTAAATTTTGGTTCTTGTTGTGATCTTGACTTTGCCTGCAGAGGTCGGTATACTGGGGAGGTGTTGGGTGGCAGTTGGTTTGGTGTCTTTCGGTTGCTGGGTGTTTTTCGGTGGTGTTTTGCTGCTTTGGGCTGGGGCATCAGCACACCCAGTTTTGTGGTGCATGTCTCACGGCTGGCTACACTCATGATGCTGGCATGTTTGTGGCTGCTATATTTCCTTTTGGAGGTTCTTCTATTGTGGAGGAACCTCCTTAGTGTCCAGGTGTGCTTATCCGTTTATTACGTGAGCAGTTTGGCTTGGTTGTTGGCTGTCGTCTTGTTTTGCTCCAGGAGTGTCGATTTGATGGCTTATTGGCTGGCAGTGGGCGGATGCTGTGCTGGGTGGCCCAATGTAGAGGCTCCTCTATGGTGGGGGAATCCCTCCTCTTTCATGTGTGGTTGCTCCACATGTCTTTTTTGGTGGTTGTTGGTTGTATGTGGCTGGTGAGGTTTTTTCTATTCAGGATGGTGCTGCAGATTATGTATATGAGCTTTGGGATGCAGATCGTGGATGCTTTGGAGGCCGGGTGATGGGCTAGGAATGGATTAGATGCGGCTTTGTCGTTGGTGTTCTGTATTGTTGGTTTTTTGTAGCTTGGTTTTTTGATTGGTGCTTCTTATTTTGTTGGCAAGGTTTTGGTATAGTCCCCCTTGCTTATAACTCAGTTGTAATTCGCATTGTGGTTTGTGGACAGCCCCTGTCCAATGAATAAAATTTAAGAGCTTTTTGTTATAAAAAAATGATAATCAAGGTAATCATAAAAATCACCTTCAAATGATGTGTAGTCATATGGATCAGAAATACTTATTCCCCCTATTCATTGTGCTAGGTTTGCCTTTTCCAATTTACCTATAGATCTCTTCCTTTTCTAACATAATGGTAAAGGAATGCCCAATGTCAAGTTTGTACTCTTACCCCATGATTGTTGTCTTGTGTGACTGTGTGAAATATTGCTCTTCAATGAAAGGACTAAGTCATCTTTAATCATTTTGTCCTTCAGACTTTTGTATTTGTTACACGAGACATATGACTAATTTCATTCAAGATAAATAAAAAGATACATAACAGATAGATTAAAAGTAGTAGTAATGTTGTGTAAGAAAATATGCAATGTATGCATCCTGACTAACCTTGAGTTCATTAGATGTACCAAGTGCAGCACGACTTTCAACCAAAAAATTAAGTTGTTGGTCCATTTCATCACCAAAGTCAACCTATATTTTTAAAAAATATTTAAAAATATCGATATGGGATGCTTACAGAGAAAAACTAAAAGCACAACATCTACCATCTGAATAAAATGAGAAATGAGTTTTTTTTGTTGCAGATAGTCATGACTTGAACTCCAATAATCAATCTTACTATGCATCTCCTGAGAAACTTCAAAAAGAAGCTGTACAATTACAGGTTCATGTATAGAGCTTCTCCTGTCAATCAAAATGCAGACAGAAACAACAGAACATGACAAACTTAAGAACAATGGACATCAGCCATGAAAAAATAGTGTTAGAGCTTTAGAATTTGATTACGAACTAGAATGTGAACAGACTACCACTCATTGGATAAATATTATATGTTCATGTATGATAGTAGAAAAACCATTAACCCAAACCCAGAGGCCGTGACATATTCCAAGGATGGCACATGTAAGAAAAGAAACTGGCTAACTTAATGTAAATTAGAAGGTTCATAACAAATCATATTGCTAATCATCTGCATTATCAACAGGCAAAAGCATGGTCATGTTGTCCAGAAAATGCAATTTTTATCAACAGAAACTAACAAAATGTAAAAAAAAAAAAATTGAGCAAAAAATGTAAGAACACACAGAACATGTCTATCTTCATATTTACATTAGATGGTAAAATCAAATAAATGTAACATTTGAAATGAATACCTTGAAACCTTAGCAAGTATATCTCTATTTACTGCATCACGTGGATCTCCATGCAGCAAATCACGAAGCTCAATGAACAAAGTCTGAGTAATAAATAACAATACAGAACAAGTGTCAAGCTCATATATTTTACAATCACTAGCAAAATCAAAGAACTAATTAAAGGTTAAGTCCATCATGCCATAGGATTTTCCTTAAATAAAAGATGTAAGATGATTGGCCAACCTTACATAATGAGATTATGACTTAGATTGTTATTGTTTTAAAAGATGAAACATGATCAAATTACCCATTGTAACTTAACTCAGTATATCGCAGAATACCTAATTGAATTTGGGAGTGTGCATTAAATGTTGCTAATTCAAAACACATAAACTGATTAGCAACCTTAATAAAGGTTAAATGTAGATTCCAACTAACAAAAGAATAAACATAGCTTCTCAATGTGTTGGAATAGTAGATAAGCTAACATGGTGCTTAGATGTTAAACTGGGACACGTTGGATGCCTTAGGCATTTGGAAATGATGCTTAGACACCACAAGTATAATTTTCCCTTACATATTATATGATTTTATGCAATTATTGATCAAACAAGAGTTACAATGGAATACAGCAATACACAAAAATAAAGACAACTAAAATAGAATGACACATAAAAATAAAAATCTAGAAAAACATAACATAAATATGATTACTAAAACACCTAATCTCTTATTATGCCTTGAGGTCTAGGCAAATGCCTTAACTATGTGCAACCTTCTAACGTGTTCTATTTCTCAAATAAATCACAAAATGTTAGTTCAATTGTAGGCCATTTAGCAAGTTGAAATTAATGCTTAGGGTAGCTTTTCTAACTAATTCAAGTTGCGCACAGGAGGAACAACCATGGACACTCGTGTGGAAGGAAGGTACGTCATGGCTAAGGCTTCGACTGCATGGAGGAAGAGTCGTCGTTAATTGTGCAACCGCGTGGAAGAAGTGCCACCATCCGTCCCGTGATGATCGCGGCTAGGTGCATCAATCGCATGAAGGAATAGTTGCATAGGAGCTCAAGGTCTACGGTCACTCTATCTAGCGACACACGCAAGTGCATAGGGGGCTAGGCATGTGGCACTCTATCCAAAGTAGTTTTTGAGGCAGTTTAAAAAAGGATTTGGCTAGAAAATCTTTTGGAAAAGTTATGCCACAAACAAAGTAGTAGTATACTACTTTGTGATAGTCAAAGTATAGTTTATTTGGCTAAAAACCAAAAGTTTCATTCAAGATCCAAACACATCAAAATGAGGTTTCATTTCATTAGAGAACAAATTGAAGATGGAAGCCTGAACTTGAAAAAGATAGTTGGATTTGAAAAGGTTGCAAATATGTTGACCAAGGTGTTAAGTATCTAGAAATTAAAACTATGCATGACCTTAGTTAGTCTCCAAGTTACTTAAGAAAGGAGACATGGCGTGATAGCGAGGTTACAAGGTTTGGTGAGACTATCATGCTTTAAACAATCTCCAAGTGGGAGATTGTTGGACTTATAAGTGTGGAGACTATTTAAATCTCTTGTTTTTAATTTTATAAGTCATTGGACCTACTGGACCTAATATGAATTATGGTTACGGTTTCCTCGCTGTTGTGCCCTATATATATCTTGTAATCTATAACTTCAGCACACAATAGTGAAGAGCCACTAAAGACGTCCGTGGAGTAAACTTCAGCTGAACCACATAAAATCTTATTGTTTCGTAGTGTGATTCTTTCTTCTTCTTCCTCATTTCTTTCACCAAAATCGATCTTCTCATGTGCGATCACAACATCCTTTTCTTATGGATCAACTACTACATCATGCAGCTAACTTTAATTTCCTTTTAAATTAGTTTTCATGCTCTCTAGCCTTTTCAAAAGTTTCATGCAATGACGTATGCCACTAAAAACAAGTACTTACATAGATAATGGCAAGCTTCATCAAAAGCCTATAAATAATATTAACATACAAAAATAGTGCCACTTGTAACATTCTTAATCAAACTCCAGTCTGTGGAAAAGATAACCTACCATCATGATGAGTCACCAACCCCCCAATCTCACCTTGTTTCTTTCAAGTTTCAGCATGGATTGAGGTTTCCCACATTTTATGTTTTTAAACTCATGTAGAAACTCTATTGCATGCAAGAAATGATACATGCTTAAGCTTTGGATGGTATCTATATATTTTTTTTAATCTTGGTGGCATCCATGAACTTTTGATGAATTTTGAAGATGGAAATGTTGACTAAATCCGTAGAATACTGATTCATTTGCCATACACTAGATGGGCAAGTTGTAAACTCATAACAAAAGCATGTCAAGCCATAAATGAATGATATCGAAAAGAGAAATGCAACATGGGAGTAAAATCAGTGTCAAGACAATGAGATGAGTACATTTCATAAAACCTATGTACTTAGAATGAGCAGGCAAACATGAAAAAAGTGTCAGAAAAATCACCATTGAAAAAAGAACTTCTAAACTGTCTAAGCCTTCAATAATCTTCTCAAGAATAGTCTGCAATGTTCCTGCTTCATTCCCAGAAATAATTCTGTGTTGTGCTAGACTTGAAATACCCTCTAAAAAATGTGAGAGATGACAATCCTGATATGGTTTAAGACAGTCAATACACAAAATAAAAACTTCAAAACATTTATCACCTAATCAATATATGACATTACAACATAGAGATGTTACCGATCAGTAGATGCATTTATTAATGAATGGGCTTATGCATAACAAGGTATTGTTTCACTTGGATAGAGTGATTTGAAAATCAGGATGCTTAGGATTATAACTGTAGCAGTAAGATATGAAATAAATTTCTTACCATTGAAGGATTGGAAATTGAAATGTATTGAAGAACAGTTGAAGTGCCACTTCTGATGTTGGTTTGGTATGGTGGAGTTGCTATGAAGTTTTCCATTAGAGGTGTGGGATCCTGGTGGTGTTTTGTATATGCATAGACAAGACAATAGAGAGCCTGTGGGGTCTTATCAGATGCCGACGTTATTGCATCGATTGAGAGCCTAGAGACCATAAGTGGATGGACTAGGGGCCTCTTACCTATGGTTTTAACCAATGCGCCCTGCTTTGTTTCTTCCAATGTCTTCTTTGTTTTGAGCTGTAGTTCTTTTTTCCTTATTCCTGGGTTTCCTTTTTGAAACCATTTTCTATCATTTTTGGTTTTTGGTTTTAGTTTGTCTACAACTTAGTCTAAGCCTCCAGGTTTTATCATATTGAATATATTCTTCTTTGTTGCTACTAAAATAACTTAACAAAAGTAGCTCTTCTGATTTTAATATTAAAAAATAATAAACCCATTACATCTACATGACCTATAATTTTTTTTGAAAGTATGGCCTATACTAAATTGTGAAATAAAAATTCCATATATTTAAGCTGAGGTGATGTGACTTTAAGTACTTCATGCCCCAGACTTTACCACAATTCCATAAATCAATACCTATTCTGTCCTCCAATTTCCATCTCCTTCTTTCTTCTTTTTTTGAGCAATTATATTCTCTATTCAACCAATGATCTAAGACATTTCAGATGCTAGAGAATCTTTATTTCCAATATGACAGATGGTTGTATCTGCTGATTAGTCTGCCATTATGAATGATAGACCACTCTTCAATCACGTGACCTAATGAAGTGGCATTGATTACAGAAGGGTTGTCAGTCACACAAAGTAAATCTATGATTAAGCTACATTAAGGTCATGCTTCATGTTTCTCTTGGAAAATTTATAATCTTGTATACAAATTTCCTAATTCCTATGTTAAGGTTGTTTTCTTACCTTCTCACCAAGTCCTTTTAAGTCAACTGAACACTGAGTGTGTTGCGCTGCACAAATGTTATCTCACCCATGTACTCCATGACCTAAAAAGGTTCCACTAGTATCACAATTAAATTTGCATACCTAGAGACCTTTAAGAGAACCTCATATTGTTAAAATGAGTTTTCATAGACAGTACCATGGTGATCTTAATAGACAGTTTGCATAGACAGTTTGCAAGACTGTAGGCTCAAATATATTTTTCTATGGAAAAGTATCCAATAAGGCACAGCCTTAGTCAAAATTATAAATCCGAATCAATTATTCAATATTCATACTATGACTAAAAAATACATGAAATTATGGTTGTGCTATGATCTTGACTGATGCAACTATAATATATGGACTACTAGGACTTATAAGGAAAGTCATAAGTAGCTGCTCCAGATTATTAATCATCCTGAAAGTTGACTATTTTCCAAATCATAACTGAAGTTTGACAGGACATTGCCAGAAAGTTACTACCAACCAGCCAAAAGCTGTGGTCAACAAATAACGAACCATTACCATTTGATATTGAAGGATAATATCCACAAATGGATCAACAACTAACAGATACTTTCCAAGCTCGTCAAACTGTTGAATAACCTGCACTGGCCAAAGAAAGTCAAATTTAATGTATTCTGCCATAACTAGAATATATAAATATGGAGCATTAGCAGTAAATAAATGAACAAGGAAAAGAAGACAGGTGTAAAAATAACGTTGGGGACCACAACCAACCATCAGCATAGGCTATTAAGCATAGAGCACACATCTTGCTTAGGTAGTATTTGGTACATTGGAAATGATAATAGAGTGGAAAGGTATGGAATCTTTAGTTAATATATTCATCTTAAGAATGATCAGGTTAGCTCAGGGATTTCACCAAAACAATCTTTGAAAAGATCACATAAAATGAGCACTTTTTTGGATATCGCAACCAAAGAGATGTATTGCTGAAATGCTTAATACCTTAAACACTTCGTTTAGTAAAGAATCAATAGAATCCTCTTGAAGCTGCACTTCACTTAATCGTAGTCCAAACAGCCTGTAATTCAGGTACTGCAAATATAGCCAAACTTGCTAAAGACACATGTACAAAGTTGCAACCTACCAAAAAAGGATAAACAATGAGAAATATCATACTTCCATACCTCATCAAAAAAAGTATCTGTATACCTCCTAAGATGTTCAAAGATCTCCAAAGCATTAGAACTGATTGTTTCAGCCGGAAGTTCTTTGAGAAGATAATGAAGTACTACTGAAGAACCCATCACACAATCTGTGGACTTTAAGAGACTTTTCCCAATCCCAAAGTGTGCAAGAGCATCGTTTTTCTGTTTTGACATATGATAAGAAGTTATCATTTGATCTTAAGTATAAATAGAAACCTCAGCATTCACTTTAAATGAATCAACCATAATAGAAAGCAAACAGAAATGTCTGTTTTGGACCTTTCATGCAATCATGCACATGGTATATTGTCTGCACATAAATTACAATTATCCTGAACCACTTGATTTCTATCAATGGTCAAGATTATAGTAACACTTAAACACCAAAAGCACGTGCCACCCCAGGCCCCTTCGGCCCTTCCAACCATCACCACCCAATCTGGCAATGTCTCCCACCTTAACACCATCAACTGCCGTCCTCTTTCTTGCATGTGCTGAGATGCTTGACAACTTGAGCACACTGCCACAGCTGCTTTCTGCCTCACCTCACCCCAGTGACAGCTTTACAGGCGAAATTTTGTTACTTGGGCTAATTTTCACTATTAATCAAGATTTTTTATGATAATTAAAGTTTTCCCACTTTGTAGAGTCAGCTGGGATTTTTTTCATTATTTTGGTTTTTGGTGAATGTTTAGTAGGTCAGGCATATGAGCATTAGAAGACTTTCACACACCATACGCCTTTGTTGTTGCTCTTAGGTACAGCAGCACATTGTAGAGGACAAGTGGTGGAGTCAACAGTTTCTCTTGATATGGAGCTTGTATACTGTCTTTACAATATTGTTACTAAAATAATAAATTTTATGAGCATTTAATGCATTGTATTAACTAGTTATGGTTATAACGATGTAAAAAATGTATGTTAAAATTTAGAATCCTATAAAATTGTCATTGTTAGAATAGTCCCACATTAATAAATGTAAGATACAAACTAAGCCTAATATATGAAAAACCTTTCCACACATAGTTAATTGGTTTTGAGATAGAATTTCAACATGGTACCAAAGGCCATTTCTGCACATCTGCTTAAGACACTTGTAAGCATAAAAATAAGCCACAAGTGAGGGAGTGTTAAAATAGTCTTACATTAATAAATGTATAGAATAAACTAATCCTAATAAATAAAGAACTCTTCTACTTATAAAAAATTGATTTTAAAATAGAATTTTAACAGTCATAAAACTAAATTTAAGGATGGTATAATCTACATGTTATATTAAAGGAAAATCATCATTATTGAGCAAGTTTAAAGAAGTGGAGAATGAAGCTACAAATATCAAAGAATAGTGACTTTGCAAAGAAATTTAAAAGTCCATTGCTGTCATTTCATATAAAAGATGTAACCTAACTATTAAAAGCGAAAATATCAATGATGATCTTATTGTGTTCTTTCTTCAAAAGAAAACAAGAAATCAACATTTGGGCAAATTTAAGGGAGTCAAAAGTCAATCTAGGTTTAAATAAGTAAAAACTACTCAAACAAATTGCATTATATTTTTCCATGACTTACTTTATCACAAGACATTACAATGCACTTCATAATCCACTCAATTGCAGGATCCAGTGCAGCCAGCAGTATTTTCTTTTTATTAACTGAAAAATTAAAAACAGCTTGCTTTCCCAACATTGTGTGTCTCAGTAATTTACTGATATCATCCAGAGATGTTAACAAGAATCCTGGTAAAAACAGCATAAATACATTAAGCTTCATTGTGAAATAGTAAATCCCAAAGTGAAATAGCATATCACGATACATGGAAATAAGTGTTCCCACAGGTAAATCAAGTGTATTTAAGGAGCACAAATAATCTGAAGGTCAGTTTCTCCGGTAGAAGAAAAGCTAAAGATGTTTTGCGATAATCATGTCAAAATTTTTGTTGCAAACAATCTAACATTTATGAAACCATAAAGGTAAATTGTCACCACATTAGAGAAGAAATCCTGAATTGGCTTATCTCCACTCTAAACTTCAAAGCAATTGGTAGGTGTCTTCAGCAAAGGATTATCATTGGTCAATTTGAGACTATATGTGTGAGACAGGGATTTTGACAAAAAAGGGAAAGGAAATTTTTTGAATATGGAGGAGAGAGAGACTTTATTTTCGTTAATCCATTTATCTCCATAACCCTGACACTTCCCATCAAGGAAGAAAGGGGGCTTCCGGTAGGCTTGCAAGGAAGGGGTTGCTCTATCATTCACCTACCGTTGTGTTGCTAGTGTTTGCTCCTTCAACGTAGGTGCTGCTCATGAGGTAGGTTCCTTTGGTGGTGCTCTTGTGTAAGGTGTCAAAGGGAAGAAGGGGGTAAGAGAGAAGGAGAAACTCTATTTCCACCCTTCCCATTTGTGTAAATTGAAACCATCTCAGTTAGCCATCTATGTTAGTTTTGGGCTTTATTTTTCCTGTAGAGCACTAGGAGGCTTGGAAAAGGGAGTTAAGTGTGGTTAGATCATAGAGATTTAATGAGCATTCAACTATTTTTGGTCCAAAATAGCATTATCGTTAGATTTATTCATAAATACAGTAGATTATTGACTAGTAATGCATATTTCAACATTACTTAGCATGGGTTGAGCTTTGGAAAAACATTTGCACATTTGTTTATTTCTGCAAAATGATCATCTAAATTTATATGCATTTTATTTTTTTGTATTATTAGCCCATTTCATGAAATGACTTGAAAGGTGAATGTAATTTGTGTATTGATGCATTGTTATATAGAAAATACATATTGTGAATTTATTTAGCTAGAAAATATATAAGATGTGCATGTGGTGCATTAGATGTGAATTTTTGCATGCTTCTCTTGTCTTTTGTAAAATTTTTGATGTGTGCATGCATGAGGAATAATCATGGAAATGACTATGATTTGGAGTTGACTATGGGAGAAATTGTGGTATCTTGCATATGATTGAGATGGCTAGTCAATGCTTAAGTCCCATTATAGGATTAAGTGTGACAATTACATTTAAACTCAGTCGCAAGATTAAGTATGATGTTTTGGGTCCTTTTTGCAAGGACGATATACAATCATAGCTAAATCTATAATTATTAGAATATAATGATAATTGTGATATGCATGACTTATGGCATTTTTGACATAGGGATTGCATGAATTATTGCATTTTTGGCATATCATTATCTAAGTTGGGCATCCTTTGCGAGGACAATTAATTAGTGCCTTCAAGTGGTTATTTTGGTGGTGGAAATCCCTTATATTTTGGACATGTATTGGGATTCTTCTTGTACTTTAAAACTATTAGAATTTTGAAGTGAATGTAGAATGCGGTGATTTTGGTTATGTCATATTTTTAATTTTTGTTGAAGTTTTAGTTTTTTTAGTTTTTGTTAAACCTTTTTATAAAGTACCTAGCCTTGAAATATTATGAGAAGAGGTGTTCACATGTTTCTTTTTTAATATGTGAATTTCCTTCCATATTTGGGGTGTGATAATTAATTTGATAGGAATGGAAGGTTTAACTATAGGATTCGTGAGTATGGAAAAAATAATAGAATGTAGAATGTGAGTTGTATTTTGTGACTGTTGGTGTATAACCCCACATCGGATATCTTGTTGATGATGATTAAGCTTATAACATAGTGAGATATCTCTTCTACAATTTAGTTGAGTTTTATAGTATATAAGGCCTTATCTTCACATGGTATCAAAGCATCAGATCCTAAACCACACCTCTCACTAAATTTACACGTGTTGTATACGTGTAAGGGAGTGTTGGAGTATAGTCTCACATTGAATATCTTGTCAATAATAACTAAGCTTATAACATAGTAAGATATCTCTTCTACAACTCAGTTAGGTTTTATAGTATATAGGGCCCTATCTTCATATGATATTAGAGCACTAGATCTTGGGCCCCACCTCTCACTAAATTTACATGTATTGTATACGTGCGAGGGAGTGTTGAAATATAATCCCACATCGGGTTTATTGTCGATGATGACTAAACTTATAATATAATGAGATATCTCTTCTACAACTTAACTGGGTTTTGTAGTATATAGGGTCATATCTTCACAGTGACTAAGATATTTGTTGTATCATAATAAATGCATAATAATATGCAAAAAATGTCATAAGTCATACATATCACAATTTCACTATTTTCTAATAATTATATATTTAGCTACGAACACATATGATCCTTGCGAAAAGGATCCAAAACATCACACTTAATCATGTGAGTAAGTCCAAATGTAAATGTCACACTTAACTCAGTAATCGGACTTAAACATCGACCAGTCATCTCAATCATATGCAATATACCACAATTTCTTCCATATTCAAGTCCAAATCATAGTCATTTCTGTAATTATTCCTCATACATGCACACATCATAAATTTTACAAAAGACAAGAGATGCATACAAAATTCACATCTCATGCACCACATAAACATCTTATATATTTTCTAGCACAATAAATTCACAATATTTTTCAGGAAGAGATTTGGACTATCGCCCCTAATTTTCTTAAAAAAAAACTTCATTCAAGATACCAGTAGAAATCTGGGCAAGATATTAGAATTATTAAAAAGTACAAGTAATAACTTTTTCATGCATGATGAACTTAAATAAATTGTAGAAATAAAACTAGTCAAATGATAACAAATCAGCATTTTTTGTCACTTGATCAGCAAGACTGCAGTACATGCATCCATCAAATAACAAAAGTTAACTTTTGTAGTTGCATTAAATGAAAGGAATAAGCTCTTCTTGGTAATGTACGTCTGCACTTACCTATATCACCTTGATTCAGACTTCGTGCACAATGAGCCATGTAAAGATTACAATAGGAAAATGCAATTGGGTCTGCAATTCCTCTCATCATCATGGCCAAGCGATGGAAGTTCTGACTAGGATACTCATACAGAAAACACCAACAGCGTGAAATTGAGAGCTCTAGATATCTGAACAATCATTCACAAATTAGACATATAATTGGAACAATTCTGCAATGAATAAAATAACATTATTTGAAATATTTGGCCTGCAAGTTAACACAAATGTAACATGGCTCTTCGAATATTTGAAATGTTCTTACTTTTCTTTTACTGACCACTTTTGGTAGGCTCATTTCCTGACTTTTTTCTGCTTATTATTCTTTTACACCTTGTCTGTTGTTTTTATTGATTTCTTTTAGGTATCACTTGTAACAGCTCCTTATTTTACTTTTTTTACCATCCCTCCAACAGAAACTTTCTGGTCATGCAGAATAAGGTTCCAAGTTGATGGCCATTTTGTGTATTCCACACTACACAATATCTGATTCTTCTGGGTTAAAAAATACCATTAAGTCTATGTATTGGCTGTTGTTACACCATTTCACTGAGTAATGCCAGATGTAGCTTTCCCAAGGTGCGGATGTTCCCACAAAATCAGAAATTAAGTCATATAGAATTCACCTTAGAAAAAGAATCCCTTTTATCAAAGCTTCTGAATACGAAGTAACAAAAAATGAGGGATAAGAATGTGGCTTAAATTTGAAGGAAGAAAATTCCCATCAAAGAATATAAAGCAAGAATCAAACACATGATGTTAAACACATAACACACAGGCAAGGCAAAGATAATCACATCCTTGGAAGAAGCTCATGTATTGATCCAATCTTTGAAAACCAGTTTGTGCAGGTCTCTTTCGCATTGATACAAATATCACTTGAGGTGAAGTTCTCTGCAAAATTCAAAAGGAAAGATGTGGATTATATGAGCAAATGATAAGAACACATCAAAAATAGTCTAACATAGGTTTCATGATCCAAAGAAAGTAAAGCAAAAACCTTTAAAGCCTTTTAAATTCTATGAAAATAAACGTAGCCATTTTCAATATTTTTGGATCCTTCTTGTTGGCTTTATGATCTAGGATATTTGAAAAATATGCAAATGAAAATAGCCTAGAATTTGATAACAACTAGGTTGTAATATCTTTATTTAGGGTGTATCATTGGGCAGGTGTGAAGCCTGATGTGTAAGTACACATATGCATGACATTTTAAACAGCAGGTTCATACTAAGGACGTTGGAATGGTAAAGAGAAAGGAACACAAAATTCATTCCCGTGGGAGGAAGGATTGAAATTTATTTAGCTGTCTGATTACCATAGTCTATTTACAATATGTTTGATACTAAAACAAAACCAAAACATAAATCAATGAACAAGTATAATGACTAGACTCATCTATTCACTGATAAGTGGCAAGAAGGATGAATGGTCTGCTGCTAAGCATTTCCTTGAACATTACATGGAGCGGGAGGAGCTCATATGGACACAAAAATCCAAAGAGATATGGTTGAAAGGACACAAAAATACTGCTTTCTTCCACAAATGTGCAAATGTTTGCTGTAGAATTAATCACATTACAAGAATTCACATTGGAAATTGTATCAAGGAAGAAATGAAGTGGAGTTAGTGGTTGCAGACTTCTATCATGGTCTCTTCCAGCATAGTAATGGGTGGTGGCCTAGATAGAGGTTTGCTGACATGCCCATTCTGTCACAAAAGGATGCATTACTTATCCAACCTTTCTTGCCATAGAGGGTGAGACTGCAGTCTTTGGGATGGCCATTTCTCTGCGCGTCCAGACAGATTCCCACCAGGAGTTTTCTAAAAAAATCTCACCAGTCCAGGAATATATTAAGGCAATGATGACAGATTTCTGGAGATCCAATGCTGGACGTGGTGCAATCAGTAACTCCATCTTTATCATTCCCAAGAAGCAATTGTTGATATTGGTGGTTAGGCCCATCAGTTTAACACCAGTATGAAAATTATTATAAAGATGCTTACAAACATATTGCTTCAGGTCATTGATAAGCTTGTACAATACAACTATCACAGACAGCTTTCAATAAGAGTAGAAGTGAGTAAACAGATTTGTGGTGACACAGAAGGTGATACTTGATAATAAATTCCAAAAGAAATGAGGCATATAAGATTAATATTCAGAAGGCATTCGAAAAGTGCTTTGAGGGCTGGTCAATTGATTTGAAGGAAGTGAAGCTTTCTATCCAACACTAGGTGGATGACACCTTAATGTCTTCCAATACATCACCTGACCACTTAAAGTATATAAAATTCATACTCCAAAATTTTGAGATGGTATCAGGGCTTAGCATCAACTTCTCCATATGTTCCTTGATTGGGATGAATGTGGCACAGGTGGATGTTAATCTTTTTGCAGAAATAATGAATTGCGAAGTTGATAATGTTCCATTCACATGCCTTGGATTGCCTCTCACTCTCAAGAAGCCTGGAATTACTGATTGGTATATGCTAATAAACAAAGTGGACAAAAGATTTCAAGCCTGGAAATCAGGGTTCCTTAGCATGGTAAAAGAATTAAACTACTCAAAAGCATACCCACTAATACCACAGTTTTTTATGTTAGTTTTCAGATTTCCAGTGGGTGTGAGACAACTACTAAAGTGGCAATTTCAACAATGGTTATGGTGTAGAGCAGGGGAAGATACCAGACATCCACACTTGACTAGTGGGAGAGATGTGAGTAAATCATTGAATCAAGGAGAGTTGGGCATACATCTGATGAATTTTTTTCAACCTTCTGTTATACAAATGGAGGTTGAGGTGGATATCAGGGGCAAGAGCTTTTTGATCAACCTAATTAACAGCAACTATGGTATTCAGAGGGCTCCATGTACGCCTTTATAAATGAGTCCCTCATCCAATTGGAGAAAAGTTACCAAATTGGGAATTCTGCTGGATTGTCACATGCTATCAGCTGGAAAAATGTGCTATAATTCCTTTTGAGATAAACAAATGGGTCTCCAAGACCCTTTCCACTGGTTTTTCCCGGATCTCTTCTACATATCAAAAGACAGTGAGAGTGTGGTCAGTAGGCTGCAGGTATGGGGTCATAATGACTGGTTTTGGTTCCTGAGATTCCAAAGACACCAAGAGGACAACAAGATTACACAGGTTGCAAATCATTTAGACTTTTGCCCAAGGTAGCTACTCCCTCTATGGAAGAGGATAGTTTTCTTTGGAGCCCAGATGGTTCTGAGAAACTTCCTGTAGAATCCTATCATGATACTTCGACTGAGGGGACCAAGGAACACTCCTGGATACCTTACAAATAAAGTCCAAATATTTATGTCTAATACCTTGTGATCCAAATATCAAGCTTAATCAGACAAACTGGGCAAACCATGCAGAGGTTTCTGCTGATGAGACACTCTTGTGTTCTTTGATGGTCAAGAAATGAAGTCCTGTTTGAAAGAGAGTGTTTCCCAGAATACATCACACTGCATGCTAATTAGGTGTTCAAATTATAAGAAACAACACTTTCTGTGTAACCACTTGTAGCTTTTCTTTCTCATCTTTTCCTTCTGACCTTTATGGTCCTATTCATTTCTCATAAAATGTATAATGACGTATATACTCCTCAAAAAAAGCATAATGATGTGTGTCAGTAGTGTCAAAGCATGAAGTTTCTTTTATGACTTAAATACAAGGAAAATTATAATGTAGATAGAACAAACCTGACATTGTGCATACCAAAGCCCCATTGTCTGCATATTCAGCTCTCCTTTTAATTCTTTCAAAGACTAATTCCCCAAGCATGTCCAGCAATTCTGTAATCAAAATAAATAATGCTGGATAATACTCCAA
>JAMKPZ010001756.1:0-17334 GCA_024699675.1 Amphibolis antarctica | reverse complement strand
TCTGGCTCTTGATCTGGTTGTGGGTTGTCTTCACAAGGCTCCATTCGTCTGGACAGATAGTCATAACCATTTGGGTTCTGGAATTCCGGAGGTGAGGCAGTAGCTAGTTCCGGTGTCGAGTGGGGTGTCCCTGGTGACGCCACAGCTGCTACAGATTGTCCTGGGTGGTAGTAATTTTCTGCCAGTATGACGATGACCTCCCCTTTCCATAGGAACTTAAGCATCCTATGAAGGGTGGAAGGCACGATGGAATTCTGGTGGAGAAATGGGCGGCCCCGGATAAGATTGTAGCTTGGGCGAATGTCTACCACATGCACAGGAACTTTGAAGGTGGCTGGTCCGATGATGAGGGGGAGGATGACTTCACCTTTGGCTTCGTGTAGAGTGCTGTCGATCCCTCTCATCACCCGGTCGGTGGGGAGCAAGTCTTGCTTTGTGATTCCCAGCTTGTGCAGGACTTGTAGCGGGCATAGGTTTAGCCCAGATCCATCGTCGATCATTACCATGGGGATACAGAGGTCCTTGTATTGCACCCGAATGTACAGGGAAAGGTTGTGGTCGGTCCCGGCCGGTGAGAGGTTGAGATCTGAGAAGTAGACGAAAGAGGGGACTGTTACTGTGGCCACCATTCCTTCTATGGCCCCGGGAGCGAGACCTTGGTCTACTTTGGCTATCTGTAGCGCTTTGAGGAGAGTTTCCCGGTGCTCAATAGAGGATCGGAGCAAATCCCATAGGGAGATGTCAGCCCGTATCCCTTGCAACTGGATTGACAGGTCTGGGAGCGACCGCAACTGGATGGCCGGTGCTGAGGAGGTGGCCGCCGGCCCTGCTGAAGTAGCAGCCAGTGGTCGATTATTGGTTGAAGTTCGTCCTGCTATTCCCGGGATGGAGATTCCTCCGGGGCACGACTGTGGCTGATACACTTGGCCCGACCTGGTTATAGCCGTGCATGCAGACGGCTGTTCTATTCCCTTGCCTTTATGTTGTTCAGAAGTGAGCGAGGCCGGAGGGGAGGGCCTGGTGAGCAGCTGTTTTGCCAGGTGTGCTTGGAGGGGCGCTAGTGTCGGGGCCGCTGGAGAGGCCGTGTCGACTGAAGTGCCGATCGTGGGCGCAAAGCCGGCGGTTGAGGCTTTGGGGATCGAAGGTATTGCTGGGATGACTGCCCTGACTGGGGCAGCAGGTGAGTAAAGAATTACCTTGGGCTGAGCCCATGTGGTCGTCCCGGCGGCCGGCTCCCTTGACGCGGCAACCGGTTCTTTTGACGCGGCAACCGTAGGCGCCACCCGAACGAAGAATTTTCCTATGGGTGGGGATGACGCCTGTTGTGGCATAGGCTTTGAAGACTTCCTCCTTCTCCGGTGGCCGCTGATGGTGAGGATGGAGGTCCGAAGTTGTTGGTAGTATGGCCAGAGCTCCTCCAGTGTTGGCGGATGGTTGGCCAGCCGGATGAGGTCGGCGGGGTTCAGCCTGGGAGTTCCTTCATCCAGCGGCTGTGCCAAAGGGAGGGATCTTCTTGTCCCTTGTCTGTGCCTGGTAGGATAGGCGGAAATCGGCTGCGTAGGCCGGAACCCTTCGAGCGGGTGCCTCTTTCGGGCATCTAGGAAGATAGCACTGACCTGGGAGTTGCCCGCATGATTTGGGAAGGTATGTTGGCCTAGCTCTGGGGGTATAGGAGGTTGTTGAAGCTCAATGGTGCCCGAGTTGATAAGCCTCTGAATAGCTTGTCTCAACGTCCGGCAATGGTCCGTTGCATGGCCAGCGGACTTGTGGTACTCGTAGTACTGCTGCGAATTGTACCAGGCAGGAAGAGTAGCTGGAGATGGCTTGATAGGGGGAAGCAAGAGTAGTGCCTGGGCCCGGTGGAATACCTGGCTTAGTGGTTCAGAAAGCGGCGTGTATTCTGTAATGCGCGGCTGTTGCGGCTGCAGGGGTGGCTGGCGTGGCCCGCGCTGTTGTTGATCGGGGCGTTGTTGGTTAACGCCTGGGTGATCTCCTCCTTGTCGAGAGGTTGGTGGGCTGGCGGCTCGGATGCGGCTGCCGTGTGTGGAGCCTTGGGCCTCCAAGGATGTTGTTTCGAGGCCGCTCGGGTGGTGTAGACTGGCTGTTGAACTGGAGTGATTACCGGTGGATGGTATTCTTAGGCCGGGACGTACACTTGTTGTGGTTGGTATGGTGGTGGTGTTGCCACCACAACGGTTACGGGAGATGGACGGCCATTGTCATTCCTTCGGGGGCCGCGGTTGTTCCCCATGTTATCGCCCAGGGCCGGTGGTCGGGGACGTGCATTTCCTCTAGGGCCGGCTCCAAATGGGAGAGCCGAAAACCTCCCTGACTTCAAGAATCCTTCCAGGCGGCTACCAGCTTTGATTAACTGGGAGAAGTTTGAGTACGACTGAATGCATAAAAGGGCCGCCAGTGATGGTTGAGCACCTTGCACAATTATGTCTAGAGAGTCTTCTTCCGCAGGTTTCTCCCGGATTTGGGATGCCAGGGCCTGCCATCTACCGACATAGCCGCTGAACGGCTCATTCTCACGTTGGCGAAGGCAACAGAGATCTTCCAACTTTGGTGCCAGGTCCAAGTTATACGCGTATTGTTCCTGGAACATGTATGCTAGCTGTTCCCAGGTGTAGATCTTCGTTAGGTCTAAGGACATGTACCAAGAAAGTGCAGGTCCTTGGATAGATTTCTGGAATAGCCGAATGAGTAGCTTCTCCTCGTGTTGTTGTGCCGCCATGTCTCCACAGAAAGCCCGAAGGTGCATGCGAGGATCCCCGTGCCCGTTGTATTTGACTAGTTCGGGCATTTTGAAATCGGGAGGGAGTGTTGCTTCGGGATAGAAACAGAGATTTTGGAAGGCACAGGAAGGTCCAGGCGAGCCAGATTTTATGCTCCGGAAAGATGCTTCCAGTTCAGCTATCCTTTGCAGTAGCTGCCCTTGCAGGTCGGGCGTTGGGGCGGCAGCAGTGGTGGCTGCCGGCTAGAGCGATGGCGGGCCGAATTGGTCAGCGATGGGAGTAGTGACGACATCGTATTCTTCCAAATGTGGCCTCTCCGGGACACGGATAGTTGGCCTGGGGGGGATTATGGAACCAATCCCTTGTTGTTGATAGCATGCCAACTGATGAGCCAAGAGGGTCTGCTCGAAATGTCTCGGTTGAGGTGGCAGGAAGGCGTCGGCCACTCCTATGCCCTCGGTGTTCGAGGGGGGTTGGTAGCATGGGCCGGTGCTCTGTGTGGGAGCCGGCCTGCTACCTTTAGCTTCAGTAGCCAGAGAAGTCAGCGGTGCAGGATGCACTGTGGCGTGGTCGAATGCTACAGCGGTGGACAGATTAGGTGCCCTTGGTTGGTCCGGGGTTCCGGTAGGAACAATGACGGGCCTGGTGAAGTTCGTCCAGGTGACGACAAGCGGTGGTGGGCCGAAGACCACGGATAGTGGCACAGAAGTTGCCGCGGTGACGGAAGGGGATGATCTGGAAGCCACAGCAGAACCGGTGGCCATAGCTCTTGCTTGTGAGCGAGTCAGGACAGGGGAGCCAGCGGGGTCTGGAACCTGTAGGGCAGAGGTCCGTGAAGAGATGGTGCTCGGAGAACCGCAGAGGTCCGTAGAGATCTGTAGGGATACCAAAGAAGGGTGATACAATTCAATGCATTTGAAAGTGGCTTCGCTTAGCAAATGCGACAAGTGTGTTAAAAATCCTAACGGAAAAATAAAAAACTGACTAAAAAAGAGCCGTACGAGCGAGAGTTTGAGCTACTTAATCGATAAAATGCAGCGAGTATCCCCAGCGGAGTTGCCAAAAATCTATACCCTCTCTTTCATCCGGCTATCACCCGGAAGCCCATGGGTTTCCGCCGGCCCCGCCAGCGGATGTACTGAGGTATAGAGAATTGAAAGGTGTTTGTGTGAGCGCATCACCACGTGCGGTTGATGGCTCGTTGAACGGAGTCGCCACGTTATTTTTAGGTAGAAAACAAGGAGAACCGGATTGGAAAGTGTCGGGTTGTACCCATGGCGGCTAGCCGGCTGCTTCCCCCATCCCTTTGTACCCATGGGGGTTTTGGGGAAGTGGCGGCTAGTCGGCTACTTCCCCCATCCCTCTGCACCCATGGGGGGTTTTGGGGACTTACGTTTCTCAGAAAAAAAAGGAAATCGTCGGGTTGTACGTTTCGTACACTCGAATGGCCACCATGGGCTTCCTTGCCGGCGGTGTCATCTCGGGAATCTTTCCGGGGCATCGGGAGGCTAGACTTACACCTCCCAGAAAAGAAACGGGCACCGTCGGGTTGTACATGTTCGTACACCCAAACGGCCACCACAACATCATTGCTGGTGGCGGCATCCCGGAAACTTTTCCAGGGCATCGGGTGAGTAGACTTACGTCTCTCAGAAAAATGTATGGGCATCGTTTGACCGGCCTACCAGCGGCTAGCCGGCTGCTTCCCCCATCCCTTTGCACCCATGGGGGGTTTTGGGGAAGCGGCGGCTAGCCGGCTGCTTCCCCCATCCCTTTGTACCCATGGGGGTTTTGGGGAAGCGGCGGCTAGCCGGCTACTTCCTCTATCCCTTTGCACCCACGTGGGTGGTTTTGGGGACTTACGTTTCTCAGAAAAAATGGAAACCGTCGGGTTGTATGTTTCGTACACCCGAATGGCCACCACCGGCTTCCTTGCCGGTGGCGTCATCCTGGAAATCTTTCCGGGACCCCGAGAAAGACATGTGGGGATCAGATAAAAACTTGTAAAGCTTGTTGGGAAACTTTTGAGTTTCCACGTAAAAAGACCCGACAGAGGGGTCACGACTTAACCGAGCTTGACCAGGCTGGGTGGATTCACCCGGCCAGGAGGGCGGCCACCGGTACCTTCAGACGAGTTTCCGAAGGAATGGTACCCAGGTTTGTCCTCCGACCGTTCCCTTGCGTAGGAAAGGCGTTATATGGTCGGGGACCGAGAAAACATCGGAAGGACGTACGTAAAAATGGCGAGGGTGGACGAACTTACCTGCAGGGGGGGGGTCGTCGACGAGGATTGGAAGTCCTCGCTTCGGTGCGGGAAGATGGAATGCGACGTGATTCTGACTTGATTTGCGAGATTTACGTGGTTAAATCTCGTCGTATTTTCCTGATTGATTCGGCCTGCCTTCTTGGGTAGCCAACCAGCAGCCGCTACGTGGCAGGCGGAAGCCAGCTATTTCCCCGATCGTTCGCCTGAAGATGTGGTTTTTGGGATTCGGGTGCCGCTTCCTTGAAGCGGCTTGCTGGCGGCAAGCCGACTCCATCCCCCTAACTTTTTGCCAAATGTGGGTTTTTAGGGTTCGGTTGCCGCTTCCTTGAAGCGGCTTGCCAGCGGCAAGCTGGCTCCATCCCCCTTTAAGCATGGGGTCAACACTTATGAGTGTTAATTTCTTCAATGGAAGCTTTTAGCCGTTGAGAATGAGCAGGTCTTCTTTTGGTTTTTCTTGATGTAGATGGATCATTCACCACAAAACCAGTTGGTAAATCAATTGTGGTGGGGTTTGTACCCTCTCTTTCATCTGGCTATCACCTAGAAGCCCATGGGTTTCCATCGACCCCACCGGCAGATGACCGAGGTACAGAGAATTGAAAGGTGTTTGTGTGAGCACATCACCACGTGCAGTTGATGGCTCGTTCAACGGAGTCGCCACCTTATTTTTGGGTAGAAAATAAGGAAAACCGGATGGGAAAGTGTGCTTCCACCATCGAAACGATAAAACCACGGGAATCACGTAAAATCGTGTAACATGAGTGAACTGGATACGGGGCTCAGGGTATTGTTGGGGAAGGTGTTAGGCACCCCCAGACTGCCTGGGCATTCCCGGCCTCTCTCCGGCTCTAAAATGGAAAACATGATAGTCAATCCGGCCACGTACGGCCTCACCCTGGAAAATTTTCTAGGGCATTTAGAGGGATAAACGTATTCCTTCCGATGAAAATAAACGAGAATCAAGTAAACAAATGGGAATTGAACAAAACTGGGATCTAGATTGGATCTGGGGGACTTATATTTTCTGAAAAAATGGAAACCATCGGGTTGTACTTTTCGTACACCCGAACGGCCACCGCTGGCTTCCTTGCCAGTGGCGCCATCCTAGAGACTTTTCCAGGGCATCGGGAGAGTATACTTACGTCTCCCAAAAAAACGTACGGGGACCGTCGTGTTGTACGTGTTCGTACACCCGAACGGCCGCCGTCGGCATCCTTGCCAGTGGCGTCATCCCGGAAACTTTTCCAGGGCATCAGGAGAGTATACTTATGTCTCCCGAAAAAACGTACCGGGACCGTCGGGTTGTATGTGTTCGTACACCCGAACGGCCGCCGCCGACATCTTGGCCGGTGGCGTCATCCCGGAAATCTTTTCGGGACCCCGAGAAAAACCTGTGGAGATCGTATAAAAATTCGTAAAGCCTGCTGGAAACTTAGAGTTTCCACGTAAAAAGACCTGATAGAAGGGTCATGAGTGAACTGAGCTCGACCGGGCCGGGTGGATTCACCCGGCTTGGAGGGCGGCCACTGGTACCTTTAAACGTGTTTCTGAAGGAATGATACCCTGGTCCGCCCTCTGACCGTTCCCTTGCGTAGGGAAGGTGTTATGCGGTCGGGGCTCGACTAAACATCGTAAAAAACATACGTAAAACGGCAAGGGTGGAAGGACTTACCTGTAGGGGGTTCGTCGACGGGGATTAGAAGTCGTCGCTCCGACACGGCAAAAAGGCGTTAGGGCCCCGAGCTGCTTTCCTCCTTCGGAACCAGTGGACAGTCGTTTCTCCCGAGGGTGTCAGCCTTCTTCCCAGGAAATCCCGCCCTTCCGAAAATCCTTCGCTCTTCAAAGTTTCGCCCCTTCTTCCCAGAAATTTGAGCCTGTTGAGTGGTGTAGGGGGCCGCCCTTTTTATAAGGGGTTGCCTTCCTTCTTTGGGGGCGCCCGAAGTTGGAAGGCGGCGTGATTCCGGCTTGACTACGCGATCCGTGTAATTGACGGATTTGCGAGATTTACGTGGTTAAATCTCATCGTATTTTCCTGATTGATTCGGCTTACCTTCTTGGGTGGCCAACCGGCAGCCGCTACGTGGTAGGCGGAAGCCGGCTGGTTCCCCGATCATTCACACAAAGAAGCGGTTTTTGGGATTCGGGTGCGGCTTCCTTGAAGCGGCTTGCCGACGGCAAGCCGGCTCCATCCCCCTAACTTTTTACCAAATGTGGGTTTTTTGGGGGTCTGGGTGTCGCTTCCTTGAAGCGGCTTGTCGGCGGAAAGCTGGCTCCATCCCCCTAAGTTTTTGCCAAATGTGGGTTTTTTGGGGGTCCGGGTGTCGCTTCCTCGAAGCGGCTTGCCGGCGAAAAGCCGGCTCCATCCCCCTAACTTTTTACCAAATGTAGGTTTTTGGGGATCCGGGTGCCGCTTCCCTGAAGCGGCTTGCCGGCGGCAAGCCGGCTCCATCCCCCTAACTTTTTACCAAATGTGGGTTTTTGGGGGTCCGGGTGCCACTTCCTTGAAGCGGCTTGTCGACGGTGAGCTGGCTCCATCCCCCTAACCTTTTACCAAATGTGGGTTTTTAGGAGTCCGGGTGCCGCTTCCTTGAAGCGGCTTGCCGGTGGCAAGCCGGCTCCATGCCCCTAACTTTTTACCAAATGTGGGTTTTTGGGGGTCCGGGTGTCGCTTCCTTGAAGCGGCTTGCCCGCGGCAAGTCGGCTCCATCCCCCTTTAAGCATGGGGTCAACAGAATGCCCCTCCCTAGGCGAGGTTGTATGACTTTTGAGGAAGGAAACCGACATCCTAGGGTTGAGTGACCCTCCATGCGTAGACGGTAGGTTCTGCGAGATTTCACTCTTTCGTGAGTTATCTATTGTAGGTCGGACAATAGAATCTGGCTTACACCCTCGGTCACTTGACCAGGGGATGCCATATTGGTAGCCGGTTGGTTGCGCAGCAGCCCCCTTATGGGTGCCGGTGACCGGGTAACAAGGTGGAAAGTGTTATTGTGTCGTGCCCGAAGGTTGGGCCGTATCTCTCCACGTCTTAGATCTTGAACGACTGATCATGCGGCAACCACCTTGTGGGAGCCGGCCACCAGGATGTGATGTGAAGGCTTCACGTGTTTCTTGGTTACGTGGTTACCGCCTCCCACGAGGCGGCAACCGACTGTGGATGTGGTACGTTGCTTTTTCAAAAGCTGCCACTGTCGCAGTGGTCATGTCGTACTTTTGTGATTTTACCTTCGAGCCGGCTGTTCACGCAGTTTCCGCCTAGTAGGAGGTGGCAACCGGACGAAGGCCTCACGTGCTTCTGTACTTTTCTCAATTTTCGTTTGTCTTTTCTGGTTTCCATGCAACTTTCTCGGTTACCGTGCCTTGACCGTACCTTTTAAAAGTTGTCGGGAATCGTTTCAGCTTTCTTGATTTTTGTGCAACCGGCTTTTGAACCGGTTGTCGCTTCCAACCACGCAGAATCTGGGTAACTCATTTTCCTATAAATAGAGGGGAGGTCGTTGGAGATTTTCTCATCCCTCCCTCTCATTTTCACTCCTCCCTTGAGTTCTCGTTTGGATTTTCTTCCATCTTTCCTTAATTTCTTCCCTTGAGCATTAATCAACATGCCTCGCACCAAAAATGTTACGGGGCACGTCCACCAATCTGCTTTTGGGTCTACGCAACGATGGTTCGATCTTTTGCCGGTGACTTTGAGGAACATGCTGGCGGAGGAGCTCAACTGTCCTAACCGGGCCGAGTCGGCCTGCTTGGCCATTTTCTTTGAATTAACTGGCAATGGCTGCGACGCTACTTCAGTTGAGGCCATGTCTCACTGGTGGTTGGGAGAACGGCGACGGAGCTTTAGTGCTTCTTGCTCACGTGTGCCAATGGAAGGCGAGGCTTCTGCGGAGACTCCCCTTCAAAGCTCGCGGCGCCGGATGCGTCGCAAGGCCACCGTGGACTGGCAACAGCGTCTCGCCAGAACTCCATCAGGGCCGTTTGAGATTCCTGATGATGTGGTGTCGAAGGCAGGATCGGTCCGGCTGGCACTCCCTTGGTATCGAACTCTGACCGGTTCCGAGGAGGCGGCGGCTAACGGCGTGGCTCCCCCAGAAACTGATCAGGATTTGGTGTCCCCCGTCAACTGCCGCTTGGCTGTCAAGACGGTGTTACATGGGAGGCCGGCCAAGTTCGACCGATTGCCGGAGGTGGAGTAGCTGTTTGCCAAGCAAGGCTTGCTTCCTTTCGTCTGGGACTTCCACCGGGTTGAGACCGTCCCCGGCTTGGTGGCCGAGATGTACTCCAACCTATCGGAGGTGGAGTCGCGACTTTATCTGAGCCTTCATTCAGGACCGATAGAATTCTCTGACGCGCTTCTGTTCGAGGTGTTGGGACTTCGCTTCACCGGTATGGACATTTTCTCCCCCTTGTCGAACATTCCTTGGAGCATCAGTGACATCAACGCGGCAGTTCCCACGGATGCCGATTTTGACCAACGGATTGTTAAGGCTCGGGACCTGAACCCGGTCGCCCACCTCGTCTCCTTTGTCGTCAACAACACAATCCTCCCGAAAGGGGGGCATTGGGACGAAGTTAGCATGGCGACTTACCTTGCGATGTTCGCGGTGGTAACGGGTTGGCAGGTGTTCTGGGTGGCGGCGGTTCGGTGCTAGATGCGTAGCGTGGTTCTCCCGGTCTGGCGGCGTCCCAGCCAGTTGCTCTTTGGGGAGGCGATGGTGGAGCTGGCCCACTTCCTCCGTATCTCAGCCAGAGGCCGGTAGAGGGTTCCGCTCCAGACCCGGCCCATTACATCAGTCGACTTGGGTCGGTACGAGAGGCTTGCCTCTAAGCGGTCTAGCTCGTCATCTGGTGGGCGGTCAACCGGGCTCCATCCTCCTGCTCCTGCTTCTGCTTCACGGTCTACCGGTGGAACTTCTTTGAACCCAGATTTTGCTGAGGATTTGCGCACGTTGCTGGACCGTCTCTATGCTCGAGATGAAGTGATTATCCGACTGTTGAGCCGAGAAGATCGGTTGATTCGGCTAGTCGACCGAATAGAGCGGCGGGAGTGGGCTCGTGACCTACGGAGATGGGAGCGTCAGAGAACCGACCCTCGGAGATTTGAGCCCCAGAGGTTTGAACCCTTAGAGTCTTCTGAGGAGGAGTAGTCTGTTTGTACCCCGCCCTTTTTAAATGATGAATAATATCTTAACTTTAATGGAAACTTCTCCATAATTATCTCCTCGAGTTTTCTTGTGAGTTTGTGGGCGAGATTCGGAGTAACGACTCTAAGTCCACGTTCGTGCCATGTTGGGAATTTTGGGGGAGCCGGTAGTCGGGTTATCTTATCGGCTAGCTAGACCAGCCGCCTTCCCGACCTATTTGCGCAGCCATGGGGTTTTGGGGAGACGGGGGTCGGTTCCTTGAACCGGCCAGCCGACGGCTTGCCGGCTGTTTCCCCCTTCCACGCGCACCCATGGGGGGTGTTGACCCCATGCTTAAAAAAAGGGGGAGGGGTGGAGCCGGCTTGCTACCGGCAAGCCACTTCAAGGAAGCAGCACCCGGACCCCAAAAAACCCACATTTGGTAAAAGGTTAGGGGGATGGAGCCAGCTTGCCACTGGCAAGCCGCTTCAAGGAAGCAGCACCCGGACCCCAAAAACCCACATTTGGTGAAAAGTTGGGGGGATCGAGCCGGCTTGCCGCTGGCAAGCCGCTTCAAGGAAGCGGCACCCGGATCCCAAAAACCCACATTTGGTGAAAAGTTGGGGGGATGGAGCTGGCTTGCCGCCGGCAAGCCGCTTCAAGGAAGCGGCACCCGGATCTCCAAAAACCCACATTTGGTGAAAAGTTGGGGGATGGAGCTGGCTTCCGCCTGCCACGTAGCGGCTGCCGGTTGGCTACCCAAGAAGGCAAGCAGAATCAATCAGAAAATACGACGAGATTTAATCACGTAAATCTCACAAATCCGCTAATTACGTGGACCGCGTAATCAAGCCGGAATCATGCCGCCTTCAATCTTCGGGTGCCCCCAAAGAAGGAAGGAAACCCCTTATAAAAAGGGCGGCCCCCCTACACCACCGAGGGGGCTAAAAAATTGCTGGGAAGAGGCTGAATTTTCGAAGAGAGAGGCTTGGATTTCCAGGAAGGAGAGGCTGAAGATTCCAGAATGGAGAGGCTTGAATTTTCGGAGCAAGGACTTCCGATCCCCGATGATGCCTTTTCACTGGGGTCCTGATGCCTTTTTGCCGTGGTAGAGCGAGGACTTCCGATCCCCGTCAATGACGACGCCCCCTACAGGTAGGCCCTTCCATCCTCGCCGTTTTACGTATGCTTTTTACTACGTTTTATCGAGTCCCGACCGCATAACGCCTTCCCTGTGCAAGGGGATGGCTGGGGGACGGACCCGGATATCATTCCTTCGGAAACACGTCCGAATGTACCAGGGGCTGCCCTCTTGGCCGGGTTAATCCACCCAGCCCGGTCGTGCTCAGTTTACGCGCGACCCTTCTGTCAGGTCTTTTTACGTGGAAACTCAAAAGTTTCCCAACAAGCTTTACAAGTTTTTATTCGATCCCCACATGTCCTATTCGGAATCCCGGAAAAATTCCCAGGATGACGTCGCCGGCAAGGAAGCCGGTGGTGGCCGTTCGGGTGTACAAACACGTACAACCCGACGGTGCCCGTTTCTTTCCCGGGAGGCGTAAGTCTACCCTCTCGATGCCCCGGAAAGATTCCTGGGATGACACCGCCGACAAGGAAGCCGGTGGTGGCCGTTCGGGAGTACGAAATGTACAATCCGACAGTTTCCATTTTTTTTCTGAAAAACGTAAGCCGCCGGCAGGCCGGTTCAAGGAACCAGCTGCCGCTTCCCCAAAACCACATGGGAGCAAAAGGATGGGGGAAGCAGCTAGCTAGCCGCTGGCATGCAGGTTCAAGGAACCGGCTGCCGCTTCCCCAAAACCACATGGGAGCAAAAGGATGCGGGAAGCATCTGGCTAGCCGCCGGCAAGCCGGTTCAAGGAACCGGCTGCCGCTTCCCCAAAACCCCCATGGGAGCAAAGGGATGGGGGAAGCAGCCGGCTAGCCGTCGGCAAGCCGGTTCAAGGAAACGGCTGCCGCTTCCCCAAAACCCCCATGGGAGCAAAGGGATGGGGGAAGTAGCTGGCTAGCCGCCGCTTCCCCAAAATCCCCATGGGTGCAAAAAAAAGAAGGGGGAAACAGTTGGCAAGCCGCCGGCTGGCCGGTAAAAGGAACCGGCCCCCGTTTCCCCAAATTCCCATGTGTACGTATGAAAGGGGGAAATAGCCGGCAAGCTGCTGGCTGGCCGGTTCAAGGAACCGGCCCCCGTTTCCCGAAGACCCCATGGCTATGCAAATGGGTGGGGAAGGCAGCCAACCAGCCGTCGGTCAACTGGTACAAGTAGCCGGCTTCCGGCTCCCCAAAAACCCATCCTTTTCTCGATTAAGTAGCTCAAACTCTCGCTCGTACGGCTCTTTTATAGTCAGTCTTTTATTTTTCCGTTAGGATTTTTAACACACTCGTCGCATTTGCTAAGCGAAGCCGCTTTCAAATGCATTGAACTGTATCACCCTTCTTTGGTATCCCTACAGATCTTTATGGACATCTGCGGTTCTCCGGGCACTGTCTCTTCACGGACCTCTGCCCTACAGGTTCCGGACCCTGCTGGCTCGCCCTATCCTGACTCGCTCACAAGCAAGAGCTATGGCCACCAGTTCCGCTGCGACTTCCGTATCATCCCCTTCCATCACCGCGGCAACTTCTATGCCGCTGTCCGTGGTCTTCGGCCCGCCACCACCCGTCGTCACCAGGACGAACTTCACCAGGCCCGTCATTGTTCCTACCGGAACCCCGGGCCAACAAAGGGCGCCTAATCTGTCCACCGCTGTAGCATTCGACAATGTCACAGTGCATCCTGCGCCGCCGGCTTCTCCGGCTACCGAAACTGAAGGTAACAGGCCGGCTCCCACACAGAGCACCGACCCGTGCTACCAACCCCCCTCGAACACCAAGGGCGTAGGAGCGGCCAACACCTTCCTACCACCTCAACCGGGACATTTCGAGCAGACCCTCCTGGCTCATCAGTTGGCGCGCTATGAACAACAAGGGATTGGTTCCATAATCCCCCCCAGGCCAACTATGCGTGTCCTGGAGAGGCCACATTCGGAAGAATACAATGTCGTCACTACTCTCATCGCCGACCAATTCGGCCCGCCACCGCTCTAGCCGACAGCCGCCACCGTTGCCGCCCCGGCGCCCGACCTGCAAGGGTAGCTACTGAAAAGGATAGTTGAAGTGGAAGCATCTTTCCGGAGCATAAAATCCGGCACACCTGGACCTTCCTGCGCCTTCCAAAATCTCTGTTTCTATCTCGAAGCAACACTCCCTCCCAATTTCAAAATGCCCGAACTGGTCAAATACAACGAGCACGGGGATCCTCGCGCGCACCTCCGGGCTTTCTGTGGAGACATGGCGACACTACAACACGAGGAGAAGCTCGTTGTCCAGCTATTTCAGAAATCTCTCCAAGGACCTGCACTTTCCTGGTACATGTCCTTAGACCTAACGAAGATCTACGCCTGGGAACAGCTGGCATACATGTTCCAGGAACAGTACGCGTATAACTTGCACCTGGCACAAAAGTTGGAAGATCTCCGTTGCCTTCGCCAACGTGAGAATGAGCCGTTCAGTGGCTATGTCGGCAGGTGGCGGGCCCTGGCATCCTAAATCCAGGAGAAACCTGCAGAAGAAGACTCTCTAGACATAATTGTGCAAGGTGCTCAACCATCACTGGTGGCCCTCTTATGCATTCAGTCGTACTCAAACTTCTCCCAGTTAATCAAAGCTGGTAGCCGCCTGGAAGGATTCTTGAAGTCAGGTAGGTTTTCAGCTCTCCCATTCGGAGTTGGCCCCTAAGGAAATGCACGTCCCCGACCACCAGCCCTGGGCGATAACATGGGGAACAACCGCGGCCCCTGAAGGAACGACAATGGCCGTCCGTCTCCCATAACCATTGTGGCAGCAACACCACCACCATACCAACCACAACAAGTGTACGCCCCGGCCCAAGAATACCATCCGTCGGTAATCACTCCAGTTCAACAGCCGGTCTACACCACCCGAGTGGCCTCGAATCAACAACCTTGGATGCCCAAGGCTCGACACCCGGTAGCCGGCCATGCAAAGGACCATTGCCAGACGTTGAGACAAGTTATTCAGAGGCTTATCAACTCGGGCACCATTGAGCTTCAACAGCCTCCCGTACCCCTAGAGCTGGGCAACACACCTTCCCAAATCATACGGGCAACTCCCAGGTCAGTGTTATCTTCCTAGGTGCCCGAAAGAGGCACCCGCTCGAAGGGTTCCGGCCTACGCAGCCGGTTTCCGCCTATCCTACCAGGCACGGACAAGGGACAAGAAGATCCCTCCCTTTGGCATGGCCGCTAGATGTAAGAACTTCTAGGCTGAACCCCGCCAACCTCATCCGGCCGACCAACCATCTGCCGACACTGGAAGAGCTCCGGCCGTACTACCAACAACTCCGGACCTCCATCCTCACCATCAACGGCCACCGGAGAAGGAGGAAGTCTTCAAAACTTACGCCACAACAGGCGTCATCCTCACCCATAGGAAAATTCTTCGTTCGGGTGGCACCTACGGTTGCTGCGTCAAAAGAACCGGTTGCCGCGTCAAGGGAGCCGGCCACCGAGATGACCACATGGGCTCAGCCCAAGGTAATTCTTTACTCACCTGCTGCCCCAGTCAGGGCAGTCATCCCGGCAGCACCTTCGATCGCCAAAGCCTCAACCGCTGGCTTTACATCCACTACTGGCACTCCAGCCACACGGCCTCTCCAATGGCTGCAACACTGGCGCCACTACAAGCACACCTGGCAAAACAGCTGCTAACCAAGCCCTCCCCTCCGGCCTCGCTCACTTCTGAACAACATAAGGCAAGGGAATAGAACAGCCGTCTGCATGCACGGCTATAACACTTTTCGGGCCAAGTGTATTAGCCACAGTCGCGCCCCTGAGGAATCACCCTCCCAGGAACAGTAGGACGAACTTCAACCATTAACCGACCACCGGCTGCCGCTTCAGCAGGGCCAGCAGCCACCTCTTCAGCACCGGGCATTCAGTCACGATCACTCCCGGATCTGTCAATCCAGCTGCAAGGGATACGGGCTGACATCTCCCTATGGGATTTGCTCCGATCCTCTACTGAGCACCGGGAAACTCTTCTCAAAGTGCTACAGATAGCCAAAGTAGACCAAGGTTTCACTCCCGGGGCCATAGAAGGAATGGTGGCTACAGTAACAATCCCCTCTTTCGTCTACTTCTTAGATTTAGACCTCTCACCGGCTGGGACCAACCATAACCTGTCTCTGTACATTCGGGTGCAATACAAGGACCTCTGTATCCCAATGGTAATGATCAACGATGGATCCGGGCTAAACCTGTGCCCGCTACAAGTCCTGCACAAGCTGGGAATCAAAGAGCAAGACTTGCTCCCCACCGACCGGGTGATGAGAGGGTTCGACGGCACTCTGCACGAAGCCAAAGGTGAAGTCATCCTCCCCCTCGTCATCGGACCAGCCACCTTCAAAGTTCCTGTGCATGTGGTAGACATTCCCCCAAGCTACAATCTTATCCTGGGCTGCCCATTTCTCCACCAGAATTCTATCGTGCCTTCCACCCTTCATAGGATGCTTAAGTTCCTGTGGAAAGGGGAGGTAATCGTCATACTGGCAGAAAATTACTACCACCCAGGACAATCTGTAGCAGCTGTGGCGTCATCCGGGACACCCCACTTGACACCAGAACCGGCTACCACCTCACCTCAAGAATTCCAGAACCCAAATGGTTATGACTATCTGTCTAGATGAATGGAGACTTGTGAAGACAACCCACAACCAGATCAAGAGCCAGAAGATGGCCTGCTGCAACTGTTCGGAGAATCTCCAGTGTGCACCAGGGACCCAACTCTTCACCAACCTCCCTCGCCAATGCCAATCCTATAGGGAGGAACTTCAGAAACGGATGTGGCGTGCGACTGGTTTGTACAGGGAAAGGAGACGACAAGGTGCACTCCTTCCCCCTCTCCTTCAAACTAGCGCAGCAGCACCCACCTGATGACCTAGGTGGGAACACTCCAGGCTTGCAGGTCATCAACATCAGAAGGCAAGCCTGATGGCTTCCGCGCGACTCACGCCGGAACCCGCTCCTTCAACAACAGGGCTTGGCATCCCACGCACAAGTGTGCTGGCAGCTGCGTCCTCAGCTGCCACTGACTTGGCAACCCGATCAAGTCAACTGGGACTTGGCAATCATACCAAGTCTCTCGCTCGACACAGAAAACCACCAATCCCTCGGGCACCGGCCAGATCAGCCGGAAATCGTCAACCACCAACGAGGGACCTGCATCATGAAGACAGGATGGCTAGCCTACTCAGTCTGGGCAACATCTTTCAAAATGCTGGCCAACACTCCGGGATAGAACTAGGGGCATTCTACCCCTCCCCTCAAGCCAGTAAACCAGACCGGCCTGTTGCATTCTCTTCCAAAACTTCACCCAGTTTCCACCTCCCGTCTACCTAGCAGCCGGTTCCTCCCACTAAGGCAAAACTAGGGGCATTCTGCCCCTCACTCTCTGTGGACGCTTGGCGGCCAGAACAACTGATGAGGCCTGACAACACAACACCTCGGGAGGACGAGCACAGCAAGCCCATCATCGTCCCCTTTGAAGCACCACGTACGTCCATCACTACCTCGAACCGGCAGCTGGTTCGCCTACCTAGCACCCAACCAGAAAACCACGGGTACCGCTCCCACCAAAATTATCATCCAGCACCCTTCCAGCTTGAAGGTCAACAAGCCGCCGGAGATGCTGACTACATGCAAAGCCAAGAATCCGAAGAAGAAGACCTGTGGGTTCAACCACCCAAGTCTACAAGCATAGCATCTACGGATGAAATTGAACTTGTAAACCTTGGTGATGAACAACACAGAAAAGAAACGAAAATTAGCAAAGAGGTTCTCGAGCCCTACCGGCAACAACTCCTCACACTCCTGCGTGAATTTGTGGAGGTGTTTGCATGGGATTATGAAGACATGCCCGGATTGGACGAATGAGTAGCAGTCCATCGACTACCCCTCAAACTAGAGGCCCAACTTGTGAAACAGAAAGCTAGATGGATGAGACAGGAATGGGCCCAGAAGCTGAAGGAAGAAGTCCACAAACAATTGAATGTCCGGTTCCTCTAGCCTGTCTTCTACCCAGAATGGGTGGCAAACATGGTGCCCGTCCCAAAGAAAGATGGGCGGGTACGAAT
>JAMKPZ010001754.1:0-80287 GCA_024699675.1 Amphibolis antarctica | reverse complement strand
TTGTTAACCCAACATGTATGACAACTTTTTAAAATTGCCATTGTAAAGGAATATTAAACTTTTGTTTGCACTGCAGTTGTCAAGTGGATCACCTTACAAATTGCAATTTTTATTTTGTATTTTTATTTAAGTAATTTTTTTATCAAATAGTTATAACTTATAATCATATATTTCCAAAAGATTTCATCTCACAGTTATTTTTTTTGTGATCCAAAATGGTATATTCAATTTATTTTGTGTATACTGTATTGTACTTGCTGACGTATGTTTTAAGTTAGTTATGTATAATAGAGATATCAATTAGGTCATGTTCAACTAGGTTAGACACATCTCAACATGGTCAAACTATGTTGTTGACTAACATAGCATGATTTGATGAGTCATGCTTAAGCTGGTCTTTCACATTTTCATGTCTAACACAACACAGTACAAAAATAATTTTAGAATTTTTTTAAATTTTATATTTATTTTAATTTATATTTTTAAGTTATATACATTTTATATAACTTAGTGGTTTGAATTTGTTAATAAGTGATGCATGGTTGTAGGTACAAATCACACATTTAATCATTTTTTAGTATTTATAAATTATATTAATGTTATATAAATTTTTAATAAAATAAAATAATAATTAAAAATTAAATTGTGTCAAACTGTGCCATATAGGCCATGCTTAGGCCATCGATTGAAAGGCCAGATAACACTATTTGCATTGTCTCAAGAAAATCAGGTCAGGTCATGTAAGGTTGGTCCGATTGACATCTCTAATATATGAGTTTAGTTTCACATTGGTTAAAATTCTTTTGCATGTGCTATGTAACTTCTATAAATAGAAATCTCAAGTTATTTTAGAGGGGTTTGTGTCTATATAAATCTTGGAAAATGAAAATTTTGAAAAAATTTTCTAGATGTTTAGGTGTCTGTGCATCTTAGAAAATGTAGAAAAATTTTAAATTTTTTCATCACTATAAATATAGATTTTTTCTACCATTTTTCATCTATTAAGTCAAGAAAATTCTTGTAATTGAAGGAAATTTAATCACAACTTACTTCTCAGATCTCTTGCATCTTACTCAACCTTCTTCAATTATTATTAAAATGCACAATTCATCTGTTACCTAACAAGAAGTTGAAATGTTAACTAGAAATAGGGTCCATCAAGTAGTAACCCTCAATATTTACATATGTATAATTTTGGTTGCTCATTGAAGTCATGTAGTGACTTTCTGAGTCACCGGAAGGTTTTGTCCAGTTGTTCAATCTAACATTGTTCTCTCTGGACGCCAACATGAAAATGCACAATTCGTCTATTAGCAATGTAGGGCAACCTTTTGTCACCTAACAAGAAGTTAGAGTGATAACTGGAAATAAGGTTGACATCAAGGGAGTGTCTGTATTTGTGTCACTAGAATTAGAAATTGAATTAAGAAGAATTTAATTCTATTCAATTTGAGCATTTGTGCCAAAGAGAAGGTTAAGAATTTAACTCTCAAACTCCCGTAAGTGTAAAAGAAAGGTTGACAATTGAATTCTTATCTTTCTTTTTGTGAATTGAATTTTAATGTTTGTGTAATTTTTAAAATCAAGAATTGAATTCTTGATCATAGACTATACAAATAGGAGGTTGAGAATTGAGAAATCAATTCTCAACCCCCTCCCTCTGAATTCGACTAAATCCTCCCCCAAATCGACCCACGACGCTCGAAGTAACCACCGCCGCTCTCCATCCCTCTCCCTTCTCCAACGCTTCGATGCAACCGCACTCCTCCCCTCTCCGTCCTTCCTCCCCCAAATCAACCCGACCACTCGAAGCAGCCACTGCCCGCCATTTCACGCGCTCCCCTCTCCGTCCCTCCCTGTCCCTCTCTGTTCCGCAGCTTGCTCGGCTCGAAGCCCACTCTGACGCAGCCGCACTCCCCTCCTTCGTCCTTCCTCCCGGGCAAATGGAGCCTCCCTCTACTCACGGGTTGAACTTGTGGGACGAAAGGCCTCGACCGCCATGGTCTGGATGTCCTTGGGCAACGACGACTTGGGCGCCGGCAACAGCCAAGCAGAGTCGGAGAAGTTGAGGTAAGCTGACCTTCCCTTGAGGGCCATTGCAGCAACGTCATGTGCCCTAGCAGCCATCTCGACAGTCGAGAAGGTCCCAAGCCATATCCTAAACTTCTTGTTGGGCTCGTGCATCTCACAAGCCCACTTATGGCATTGCACTGGCGCACCCCACCCCCTTTACACGAGATGCCTCGTCTCCTTGGATCACGAGAGAAACGTAGAATAATAGAAATTATTATTATTTTGTACTTCAATTTTTAATATATTTATTATATTTTAATATTACGTACTTGAATTTATTAATTTATTAATATAATGTTTATGTCACTTAATTGAACATTGAACGTAGAAATTATATATTTTTATCTTTCGTAGAAAGTGTACCGTGATAAAAAAAAAGTTAAATTTAAAAAAATAAAAAATATTTTTACATTTTTTAAATTCAATTATTGACCATACACAAATACTTATTTTTCAATTCTTGTGGGTGCACATACATCCTAGTAATTAATTAATTTCTTATAAATTCAATTCTAATTGAGAAATCAATTCTCGTCAATTTAATTTGTCTAATTCATTCTACATAAACACCTCATTAGTAGATCTTTTATGATCACGTATTATCAAATCTTAGTATATCATATTTTCAATTTTGTTTAATTTCGATTGATGTACAAATCCTCTTGAATTCATTTTCACTTAATTCAATTTTTATTAAAAAATAATTTTTTGTCAATTTATTTTTATTTAATTCTACATGCATAAACACCCCCTTTTAATGTTATAGCACAAAAATGCAGTTCATTTGTTCTTAATGCAAAGTGACGCTTTCATTGCCAATGAGAGGACGAAGTGATAACAATTAGAAGAGAGGTTAAAAGTGATGCTCAAGGAAAAAAATTTACATATAAATTATCAAAAAACTTACCCAAATTAATTTATTTGAATATATAGGATAATACCTTTTAATGACACTTAGACCCCATTTGTGCTTATGGTATTTATGGAAATTGAATTGAAATAAATTACATTTTCATGGATCACGAAATTGAATTCAGTTCATTTCCACCAGTATTGTTCACTCTTCAGTTTAACATAGAAATGAAGTTTGAATTCATAGGATATGAATCATCCAAAATTTAGCTAGTTCTAACTTTCTAGTTTACTTCTGTTTGACCGCGAGAATTTCTAATTTCGTTCAATTTTGAAAGATGCATAAATATTTTTGCACTGAATTCAATTCCATCATTTAATTTTGCTCAAGAAATGAATTTCGGTCAATTCATTTCTAACTAATTTCACCTCCACAAATACACTATAGAAAATTAATTCTATAAGTGTTCAATCTAAGATTGAGAATACATTAAGATTTATTCTCATCATCTTTTCTCTTTCCCTTCTAAACCTTTCCACCTCTTTCTTTAATTTCAAATTAGAACACTAAAATTATTAAACTACCGTATTTCAATAGTGAGAGTAAATTTTTTTTAAAATAACTTAAATTTAGACACCTATAAAATTGATTTTCTATAGATGCCACTAGAAAATCAAAATATTATATATATATATAGATATATATAGAAAGAAAGAGAGAGAAAATAATAATAATAACAACTTAAAGTTCAACACCACTAGAAAAATAATTCTAATAATGTCACTAGAAAATTAGCTCCTATATATATAGGGAAAAATGACTCTACATGCACCTACAGAAGTCGGTTCTGTAGGTGGCTGTTTGATCAATGTTTAATGGCAGAGAGAGAGTGTCTGAAAAAAAACTTTCGCTGATTCCACCTGTGCAAAAGTAGTCCTTTTATTTTAACACAAAAAAACTTCATAAAAGTCATCTACGATTTGCGATTCATTTTCCCCAATCAAAGTCACCTGTGATTCTTGGAATAACAATCGTCGTCTTCCCCAATCAAAGTCAGAATGTGGCATTCAACCTTCCAAAGTGGCACATGTTCTTTCAAATATGTCATAGCAAGATATTAGTCCTGATCAAGTTATTCACTTTAACAAAACTAGGTGAAAGAATAATATAGGCAAGGAATGTATGATAGTAGTACAATATTTTCAACAACAAAGTCATAAAGATTCAAATTATTTCTTCTATTTTGAATTAGATGAAGATCATACAATCAAAAGTGTCTTCTGGGCTGATGGCAGGGCTCGTGAAGCATATATGAAGTTTGGAGATGTGGTTGTTTTTGACAACACTTATAGGACTAATAATTTCAATATGCCTTTTGCACCATTTACTAGAGTAAATCACCACAAGCAGTGTACATTGTTTGGGTGTGCTTTACTAGTAGATGAGACAAAAGAAACCTTTCATTAGTTGTTTAGTACATTCTAAATTTGCATGTATGGCAAGAATTCAATAGCCATTATTACAGTTCAAGATCATGCAACATGTGCAATTATTCATATAGTTTTTTCAGATTCTGTATATCGTTATAGTTCTTGGCATATTGGCCGAAATGCCATTAGTCATTTCCTAGAGATGCACATTGATGTCAACTTTAATGTTGATTACAATAAATGTATATATGATGCAAGGATTCCTAAAGAGTTTGAAAAGGAGTGAGAATTATTGACAGTTAAATATCCAACACTGTATGATAACTCTTGGCTGAATTACATGTTTACCATCTGATAGCATTGGGTTCCATGTTATATGAAAGATATATTTATGGCAAGCATGAATACAAGTCAAAGGTTTGAGAGCGTAAATGCATTTTTTGATGGGTATGTGCATTCTCATACTCCTATTTCAGAATTTGTTTTCCAATATGATGGAGCATTGAAAGCAAAACGTCAATCCGAGGAACATGAAGACTTAATTACTTTGACAACAAAGCTGACACTTTTGTTCTCTACCTCAATTGAAATATAGGTTGCTGCAAGTTATACAAGGAAGATATTTTTTGTATTCTAAGATGAAATGAGAAAAATGATTAACGTATCTTAATAATAAAAAAAAGCTAAGTAGGTGGGAAATATACTTTTGAAGTTTGGAATCCAATGATGACCAGTACACCTAAAATAGTCAGTTTGAATATGGAGACAAATTATAACGTATGTTGTTCATACAAGAAATTTGAAAATGATGGTCTTCTTTGTCATCGTATCTTTTTTGTATTATGAAAGAAACAGATCACCCATGTACCAAGCAAATATATATTGCATAGATGGACCATTCACCACAGATACCACAGTAGTACTATTGATGGACTAGCAGATCATGCTGACAGGTATGTTTATTATATTTATCAAAGAATTTTATTTCCATAATTGATGCTGATGAAACATCTTTTTGTATTTGTCACAGGTTTACTCCTCTCATGAGATGAGACTTACAGTCTAGTGCATTCAAATTAGTGGACACTACTTTTACTTCAACAGAATAGTATGCACTAGTGGAATCAATTTTTGATGATTTATTGAAGAGAACCGCTGAATTAAGTATGCAGTGTACACAAGATGATCAAAGTGGAAATAACCCCACCATAGTTGATTTACCAACTAGTTTTGTGGTGAATGATCCATCTATATCAAGAAAAACCAAAGGAAGACCTGCCCATTCTCAACAGCTAAAAGCTTCCATTGAAGAAATTAACATCCAAAAGAAGAGAATGATGTGTCATGGGTGTGGGGAACTAGGTCATTACATAACTACTTGCCCTAATGTAGGTACTCGTCAATAAACCAGAGAAGATGATGCCTGAAGACGAGTATGACACAAGGAAACTTACATTACAAATAAATTGATGTAATATATTGAAATATTGAAATTCCTTCAGGCCACGACTTGTGTAGTATCTTTGTAATATATATGTTAAGTTTTGTAGTCATAAAAATGTGGAGATTGTTAGGGATAATGTTCTCTGATTAATTAGCTTTACTGTTTTGATTAATAATTTATTGTTAATGTTCTATAACAAACCTTATTTTTATCATTTAAGTATGTTTAATGCATACAAATTCACATAAAGCTTCAAGAGCAACCTTGCTATCGTTGTAGAATTGTCAAGTGATTTTCCAACGTTAAAATAAGGCAGAAGCACCGTTAAAATAAAGAAGTAATACACGAAATTACCATTTATGGACCATCTATAAATGGTAATTCCTTGTATATACCTTAGAAACAGGCGGAAGTACCGTCAATTGAAATATTTGGGTGGTTTTAATTTTTAATCATTGAATATTGATTTAAAAGTGATTTTCATTAAATATTATGTCATATATTTAAGTAAAATAAGGTATTTACAATTTTCAAATAACTGATTTAATTTTGTAAGATTAGGTATTTAACATTTAAATATTGTTGGAAAGATTTGAAAAGGAAGACTTTACTCTACGCGAAACCGTAAAGTAAAGACGTTAACTTTATGCGCTCAACTTAGAAAGTCATGTGTTAATGTTAAAACACCAGTCTTTTAATACAATCGTCTGATCTTTTAACACAAAATGTCGATTCTCTCATCACGTGTGAACTAAAAATTTCATGTGACATTCTACCATAATATTTCACGAACTATATTCATATGTAACACTTATTTAATTAACTATACCCATTAGAATATCAAGCCAAACTGTTCTAAATATTAAACATATTTAATCTACTAACTTAAATATTAGGGTGGATTTTTTTTTAATTAATTCGATTTTAATTAAAAAATATTTTGATTAAATATTAAGTCATAAAATTGAGTAAAATAAAGTATTCAACATTTTGACGTTTTCTTCAAATCGATTATTTTCCACGTGTTGTGTTTAATTTCATTTAAGAAAAATAAGGTATTTACGATTTTCAAATAAGTGATTTAATTTTTTAAGATTAGGTATTTAACATTTAAATATTATTGGAAAGATTTGAAAAGGAAGACTTTACTCTATGCGAAATCGTAAAGTAAAAACGTTAATTTTACGGCCTAATTATACAATGCATGCGCTCAACTTAGAAAGTCACGTGTTAATGTTAAAACGCTGGTCTTTTAATATAATCGTCTTGTCTTTTAACACAAAATGCTGATTCTCTCATCACGTGTGAACTTAAAATTTCACGTAATATTCTACCGTGATTTTTCACGAACTATATTCATATCTAACACTTATTTAAGTAACTATACACATTCCAATATCAAGCCGAAATGTTCTAAATATTAAACATATGTAATCTATTAACTTAAATATTAGGGTGGATTGTATTTTTAATTAATTCGATTTTAATTAAAAAATATTTTGATTAAATAATTAAAAATACTTAACCTGAATCGAACATTCGAGTGTTAAATAATTTAACATTAACTTAAATAATAGTTTCAGTTATGATCAAGTAATAACTAAATAGATAATTAGCAAATATAATTACGACTTTTAAATTATCATCAAATCATGTTTAAACTTTAATTAAGCATTCATCATTAAAACATAATAATGTCAGAGACATACCCTTAAAATGCCTAACTACTATTTACACACCACGTGTAATTTAGAATGCACGTGCTTAACTTAAAAAGTCACGTGTTAATATTAAAACATTGATTTTTTAATACAATTGTCCGGTCGTTTAACATAAAACACCGATTTTCTCATCACGTGTAAACTTAATATTTCACACGCCTAATTTGATTTTAATTAAAAAATATTTTGATTAAATATTAAGTCATACAATTGAGTAAAATAAAGTATTCAACATTTTCACATTTTTGATGATCACCAAATTAATTTGATGTTGTAATTATCAATTATTTTCATTTTCAATTTTTAAATTTCAATTAATTTGTTGTTCTTTTCAATCAATTCTTTTCCACGTGTCGTTGTGTTTAATTTCAATTACAATATGCATTATTCAAGGCATTTAACTTATGTGTTTCTTAAAGATTTTCTAATAATTGATTTACGGAAATACCGTTAAAATAAAGAAGTGATGCATGAAACTACCATTTATGGACGCATCTATAAATCGAGAAGTCATACCTCAACTTCAATAGCTCTATCTCTTTCTCAACCTTGTCGATTTTGACCTGCCATGTATGTGAGAGTAGCGATAGAACTTGAATGGTCTTCTTCCTACGTGCCATTGCTACGTTACTGTGACTGAAGCTTCTTCTCCAAGTGACGCAACACGCAGTTGCTCAGGAAGACTAGGGCACAGGGCATTATGAATTTAAGCCTTATATGCTTAGAGATTAGGGGTTAAAGTTGTTAGATTTTTATAATCGGATCTTATCATAAAGATATTTGCTATTCAATACGACTTTAAGTCCTTAACTGAAGTTGTCACGTATAATTCACGTGGGAACATTAAAACACTGGATAAATCAAGTATTTCAATTACCGGTACTTTCACCTAATTGTAAGGTATATGCATGGAACTACCGTTTATAGATGTGTCCATAAACGGTAGTTTTGTGCGTCTCTTCTTTATTTTAACAGTACTTCTGTAAAATCCTTCCTCTAGAATAGTGCATATTGTAATTGAAATTAAACATAACGACACATGCAAAATAATCGATTGAAAAGAACATCAAATTAATTGAAAATTGAAAATGAAACAATAGATAATTACAACATCAAATTAATTTTGTGATTATCAAAAAGGGAGAGATTGTTGAGTATTATGTATTGATGATGAATGCTTAATTAAACTAATCATGATTTGATGGTAATTTAAAAGTCGTAATTATATTTGCTAATTATCTATTTACTTATTACTTGATCATAACTGGAAATATTATTTAAGTTAATACTAAATTATTTAACACTATACCCATTCGATTCAGGTTAAGTGTTTTTAATATTTAATCAAAATATTTTTAAATTAAAATCGAATTAATTAAGAAAAAATCCACCCTAATATTTAAGTTAGTAGATTAAATATGTTTAATATTTACAACATTTTAGCTTGATATTGGAATGCGTATAGTTACTTAAATAAGTGTTACATATGAATATAGTTCATGAAAAATCATGGTAGAATGTCACGTGAAATTTTAAGTTCACACGTGATGAGAGAATCAGCGTTTTGTGTTAAAAGACCGAATGATTGTATTAAAAGATCGGCATTTTAACATTAACATGTGACTTTCTAAGTTGAAAACGTGCATTGTACAATTAGGCCGTAAAGTTAACGTTTTTACTTTACGGTTTTGCGTAGAGTAAAGTTTTTCTTTTCAAATCTTTCCAACAATATTTAAATGTTAAATACCTAATCTTAAAAAATTAAGTCATTTATTTGAAAATCTTAAATACCTTACTATACTTAATTGATATTAAATACAACAACACGTAGAAAATTATCGATCGAAGAGAATACAAAGATGTTGAATACTTTATTTTGCTTAAATTTATGACTTAATATTTAATCAATTAATTCAAAATGAATTAATTAAAACTCAAATATTTTCATTAATAATTTTACAAATTATAAGAATATTTCACAATTAAATTGAAGATAGATTTAATAATTAAATCAATTAATTAAAAATATAAAATACAAAATCATACAAATATTTTAGCACTTTATCAAAAATTTAAGTCATTGATTTAAATAATTTATTAATCACTTACTGCAATATATTAAAATAATAAATTATCACATATGTTAATCCACAAACTTAAACAAATTTAATCACCATATTCGTAATTAATAAATAAATAATTAATTTTCATAAGTTAATTTATACAACGATTCAAAATATACGCACGTGGGTGGACTTTTAAAGTTAAGGGAAAGAGTGTGTACAAGTCTTTTTAGGTGAAGATAGTGTTTTTAAATTTCACCTAAGAGAGAGTAACTTTTAAGTTACGTAATTTCACGTGAGATCGACAGATGCCTACAGAATCGACTTCTGTAGGCACCTACAAAACCCGTGCCCGCATATATATATTATATATATATATAATATATGATTGTGGAATAGGAATCGAGGGGAAAACGATTGGGAAGATGAATCACAGGTGATTAATAAATTTTTTTGGTATTTTTTTCGTGGTTAATAAAAGAACTGCTTTTATGCGGAAGATTTTTTTTCCACTCTCTCTTTGCTTTTCTCATCACTCATCTCTACCGATTAACTTTGATCCAATGGCCACCTAGAGAAGCGACTTCTGTGGGTGGCTAAAGAGCCATTTATGGTGAGTATATAAATAACACACTGGTATCACTAGAATGTCATCATTAATGGTGAGTATTATACCAAAATTTTCTCTGCATAATCAAAATTTCCACCAAGTATTATCAGAATTTCCTTTTCACCATTAGAATTTCCTATACACTATCGAAATTTCCTTTCTAAATCACCAAAATTTCTTCTACACCATCAAAATTTCTTCTACGTACCATCTGAACTTCTTCTACCACTAAAATTTTCTCAAAAAACCACCAAAATTTTCTCAAAATACCACCAAAAGTTTTTTCTAAATACCACTAAAACTTTCTCTATTAAACCTGTATCACTAAAAAAGTTTTCTTATATTATATATATATATATACACACACCCGAGCAGACAGCCGTCCCTAGGCCATTCAGCCCATTTTTTCACCCTAGCTTTCGCCTCTACCTCCGTCCTGGGCTTCTCCAGGCGGCAGCGTTTTGCTGAAGAAGAAAATGCCGATGAGAGCATGTGGCGCAAGAGGAAAGGGCGTAGGAACGGAGGCATCTGGACTAGAAACCTCTAGAGCTGCATCAACACGAGGTATTGGTCTTCATTTCAGAGATCGATCGGCTCAAATCGCACATAACACTAAGTTTGGCACTAGCGAAATACTTTATGGAAGAGGGGTTGATTTTAAGGGCATGGAGGATATCAGAGAGCTATTTGTGATGCAGTGCTTAGATATTTTTCTTGAAAATGTTACTCGAGTCAAGGTTTTTCCGCGTCTAATTTGTGAGTTTTATGCAAATATGGTAGTGGGAAGTCACAAGACTCACAACCATCTTGACTGCTACGTTCTTGGCACAAGGTTTATTCTCACTGAAGAAATGATTGGTGAATTCTTAGGACTACCTAGTAAGGGCATAGATATTACCAAATCCTTGGTTCAATTGGGATGGGACGTCTCTACCATAAACAATGTTATTGCTAAGGATAGAGGGAGTAGAAAAAGGCCGGTTAAAATCGATGAATTATCCACCAATGCAAGAATAATTGCTTATATTGTGATTGCCAACTTTTTTCAGAGAAAGAATTGTACAGGCATGCTTAATGAGCACACCTACAAGGCCATATATGCTATTATGGCAAGAAGAGAGGTTAATTGGGCTAGAGTGATAATGTACAACTTGGAAAAAGTCAAAACCAAACCCTTCTATGGAGCTGCACTTACCAAAATCATTAGTCAATTTCATATTGATTTACCTATGGAACAAGCCGTGGATCTTCACATCAAGCCCTTAGATTCAATGAATCTTCACAAAGTGAGAAAAAGACCTGTAAAAGGAAAACCTCCTGAAGAAACAGAAGGGGACGCTCAAATGGAGGATGCTGAAGGTGAAGACCAAGACTTGTCTCTTGAATATCAGTTTGGTGAATTATATGATGAATTTATAGAACTGAAAATTAGCAATGAACGGGTGAATGGTAAAATAGATAGGTTATCCACTGAATTATCTACCTTCATGGAAGAGTCCAATAGATCATTTCAAAATCTGCTGAAAGGCACTTCTGCAATGAGACAGGCTATCACCAGGCTTGAAAAATCAAATGAGGAAATTAAGGGTTTACTGAGAAAGACCTTGTTATAGCCTTTCTTTTGTACAATTTATTGTTATTCTAAAATCTTCCATATGTTTGTACTAATCTATGTTTGACTATTTTCCTGAATCATGTATGCAAAATGACTATTTATATGCTATGTTTAAGGGGGAGCTAACCTATTCTATATATTTCTCTCCAAAGAAAGTCTTTTTTTAGTTTGATGTAGGAATCAAGGGAGAGCTACATTTTTGCTAATGACAAAAAGTGGGAGAAAGGATGAGCGAAATGCTTCCTTGAATGGAGAAAGGATGATTAAAAAATATGTGGAATGATATATTCTAATATGTGGTATCTTGTTTTATCATCATTAAAAAGGGAAAGGTTGTTAGGGAATTTATTTTTATATGGTTTTCATGATGCAAAATGAAATGATAAATATGAAGAAGATATATGATTTTATATTAGAAAATGTCTAAGAGAAATTCTGGGAAAAATTCAAGGCAATTGAGGAAGAGCGTTAAAGCAAATTCAAGGTGAAGGACATACTTAGAGAACTGATGAATAATGGGGAAGAGATGGATTCATGGAGTTTACAGCTTCGATGAATTTTTTACTGCAATACTTGTAATAATCTTGTCTTGTATTGTAAACCCTTCAAAAGTGCTCTCTCATTCTGGAAGCATAACTTGGGCCATTAAGAATAGGTGCATATGCTTTGATGGATGGATTTTTTTATGAATATCCTTTACACATTTAGGACTTAGAATTTAGGTCACACCTTTTTGGTATACTAATGTTAATACAGAGATGTTAATGGACTATGTTAGGCTAATATGATTTGAATTTTACGTTTTTTTAGAAATTACATGATTTACAATAAAAAAGTAATGATAATATATTTTTAAAAGTTGTAATAAATAATGAATAAAATAAGTAAAAAGATAATGTATAGTATTTATTATAATAATGTGATGATAATGTCTTTTTGAAAGTTGTGATGAATAATGAATAAAGTATGTAATAGAATAATGAATAATATTTATTATATTAATGTGATAATGATATTTTTTAGAGTTGTGATAGTATTTTTTAAAGAGTTGTCACAATAAATAGTAAAAAATATAAAAATTATTTGATAAATGTATTGTAAAATATTATAATATATAGTAAAAAATGTAGTTATATAGTATCAAAATGTTCAGACAAACGATACCTATAACTATTATGGGTGAATATAAAAGTAAGGTCTACTTTTTTTCTTTTTTCTTTTTTTTAATGAGCGGTGCATTAGCTGAATTTATAAATAAATTTTAACGTTTAAGATGAGATCGCAATACGTTACCATTTATAGGAAATTTTTTGTGAACGTCTCGTGTATATATTAATTTTTATTTTTTTATTAAACTTTAAAGCTTATTTTTTTTTAAAATGCAGTAGAAGAAATAGATTAAGCTCGTTTGTTCACTAAATCATTGGAACTAATGAATAGTATTCACAAATAATAATATACTGTATAATACAGTTAGTTGACAGTACAACTAATTTACAAAAATTCTAAACATATGCAACTTCAATTATAACTAATAATAAATTTAATCAACTCTAATTGCCACTCTAATTACAATATAAGAGTTAGAAATAAAATTAAAGTTAAAATTATGAACAAATACAATCTAAGATAAACACGTCTATAAGAAAAGTGTAACAAAACAATGGTTAGAAACTATTCTAAAGAGAGGTCTAAAACAAAGAATACAAGAAAGATTAGAAGGAAAATTCAGGAACAAAAGGTGTAGTTGTCGTGTTGTTGGCATCATCATTCTAATTCAAGATATTTTCGACAAGAGGGTGACCATGAAAGGGTGAAAAAGGTCCTGTCTAATGGTATTGACAAATAATAATACACCATATAATACAATTAGTTCACAGAGCTAACTTACAAAAATTTTAAGCAAATATAACTCTAATTTTAACATAATAATTTCAATTAACTCTAACTATAGTACAAGAGTTAGAGTTAAAAATAAAATTAAAGCTATAAACACATTTATGAGAAAAATGCAACAAAACAAAAGTCAAAAACAGAAAAACTATTCTAAAAAGAGGGCCTAAGCAAAAGCTACAAAAAGATAACAAGGAAAATTCAGAAACAAAGAATCTAACGTCACTTGTTCAATTCAAGATATTTTCAATAGAAAGGTAACCAGGGAGGACAAACGTTCTTATTAAACTTCAATAAGACTATCAGCATCTTCTTCAAGATTTTTTAATCTAAAAAAGATAAGAAATTTATAAATTTTGATGAATAGTATTGACAAATAATAATATATCATATAATATAGTTAGTTGATGGTATAAGAGTTAACTTATAAAAATTTTAATCAACTTAATTATAATACAAGAGGGTGACCAAAGATAGAAGGATAAGTGTTCTGCTTGTCACAGGTGGAGTGAACTTCGATAAGGGTATCAGTAACATTTTCTTCGAGATTTTTTTATCTGAAATTAGATTAAAAAAATATATAAATTTTTTTAAAAGGAAATTGTTACCTTATTTCTGTAAGTATTTATCACTGTATAATAATTATTATTATTATAATATCATTTATTAAATAATTTTTATATTTTTTATTATTCATTAGATTAAATGTGACAACTTTTAAAAAAATACTATCATCACATTAATATAATAAATATTATTTATTATTTTATTACATATTTTATATATTATTTATAAAAAAATATTATATCATATTATTATAATAAATATTATATATTATTTTTTACTTATTTTATTTTATTATTCTCTTATTATATAATTTTTAGAAAAACGCTAAAGCAATGACGCCATCCAAACAATACCTGTAACGCCAGTGTGCGGCGGTAGGGCATCTTTTCCGAACCAGATTCGGTCTGCCGTAGGAGGGCTCCGAGTTCAATAGATGGCACGCGCATGGAGAGACCCTAGACGCCACCCATCCCGCCATCCGCGCCGCCAACTTGCCATCTTCGTCGTGGGAGGAAGAGAGATCCGTCGGTCACCACCACCATCAGGTAGTGGCACAGCCGCTGCTCCCAAAGATATGATTTTTGATGGTTCAGGGCAAGAGAAGCCGGTGTGTGTTGGTTTCTGAAAGGTCTCTACTTTTCTAGTTGTGGGTTTTTGTTTTTGTGCGCGTGTGTGTAGCTTTTAGAGGCAAAGGATGGCTTTACCCAAGGCTTCGAGGATCTCCCATGTGATTCTTGACCTGGATGGGACGCTGCTCAACACAGGTTTGCATTGTCTGCTTCAACATGGTTGTTCATCTTTGGAATAATCTTGATTGTGGTTTCCTCTGTTGTTGTGATAGATGGGATTGTGGTAGAGGTGCTGAGAGGATTCTTGGCCAAGTATGGTAAGGAGTGGGATGCCAAGCGAGCCCACAGTATAGTAGGGAAGACTCCACGGGAGGTTGCTGCTGCTGTTGTAAAAGATTATGATCTGCCTTGTGCGGTAGATGACTTCGTATCTCAAATGAATTCTGTTCTCTCCAAACAGTAAGTAGAACTTCCAGTCATGTTGTCTGGTTTCTACATTACATTTCTCTGAAAAGTCTGTGTGAAACTTGCAGCTGATGATGCAAATATTGATTGTATAACCAAAGTTTTTTTCATTTTGTTTCAAATATAAAATTAGCTCAAATCAACTACTATGTCAACATGCAATTTTATCGCAAGCACTTGATCACAAGTCCAATTTTATTACATAAGTAGATGTGTGGATACTACATGCAAAATAAAGGTAATTACCCTAAAATTGGGAAAGTGATTAAGCTTGAATGTTTTTATCATTGAATCTAAAGGCAAAACGTCAAAAATAAATGTGGTGCTACATGTAAGTGTATAAGCAACTTGATTCATTTTCTTATCTCAAAACGAGTAAAGTAGAAACACTGTCTGATGTGAACAGCTCCACATTCAATCCTTGAAACACGAAATGCAGTTATTTTCACATTTTTCTAAACAGCGTTTGACTTCACATTTTAGCTGTGTCATCTCAATATTTAGCATATCTCTCCTCCTGTTCATCAAAGGCATCAATTGCAAAAATTTGTAATCAAATATACTAGTGAAAAGCACATCAACACTGCACGTGGTTAAAAAAATAAAATAGAAATTTAAGAAAATATATCTTGAAACATAAAAAACATATTGGGCAGCGTACACTTTATTAGAAAGGGTTGACCTTGAATCTTTTTGGTCTATATCTTTGTGAATATTACTCAGAAGCATCTTTGGATTCTAATTCATGACACTATATGTTGGTAGAAGGATCAAATGCAATCACATCACACTGCAGGCGCAGCCCTTCTGGCATGCCTTCTATGCTTACCATTCACCTGTGCAATGCTATTGCATCAAGCATGTCCCCTTTGGGCAATGCAACATTTGGGAAATGTGTAGTCGAGGGAGTGAAGTAAATTCCCCCTTTTGCCAAAGAGAACAATCAATGAGAAAAGTGAATTCCAACAGCAAAAGACCACCTTTTTTTGTTCCTCAAAGTGGAAGACATCCATTCTATAGAAAGTAACAGCTATTAGCGCATGTTTAGAGGAACCTATCTGCCTATGAAGGCTTTTGCACTAATAGTTATTGTTTGTGTTTTGCTAGCTTGTAACTTTTTATTTTTGTTTTGCTTTCCTCCTTGTCTGTAACTTCCTCTTTGTGCCTTCTGTTTGTGTGCTACTAGCTTTAATGAATTTTACCCTTTTCCTTTGCCATTTTAAGACAATTTTTCTTACTACTAAAAAAATGGATGATACATGGAAACAATTGGAGAGAAAAGCATTGCAACATCTGATTGAAAAAATCACCTACATACAGGAAAAACATATGATTTAAAATAAAATTGAAATTACAGAACAATGATATTTGAAATTTAAAAAGTACTGGAAATGGAGGGAGAAAATATTGGTGGAATGAATTGGAATGATTACTGTGTAAGTTTTCATTATTAAAAAGTCCACAGAATTTTTTCCGTGTCTTTGACTAAATATATATAAAGATTCATATGGCTAATAAAAGGGGACATCAAGGAGGTGATCAGCTGCTCTCTTAATACAATAGGGTACATAAGAAATTGGGTCCATTAATTCAATACAACCCAGAGATTGTGCGTATGTTATTTTTCATGCAAAACTAAATCTGATTCTTTTACATATTGTAACCAATAATCTTAACCTAATTAAGCCTTCTGCAACTTTGTTTAATTATACTGTCAATGCAAAGAAAATAATGATTTTATAAATTTCATACTTCATTCTATAATGTTGTTCTTTGGGCGTATCATTTCTTTTCCTTGCCTGGAAGTTTGATACTCAAGCCTTTTTTGTTTTTATTCCATTAAAATTTTGTATTTATGAGACTCTGATTTACTGTTTTAGATGGCATAAAATCAAGCCCCTTCCAGGTGCACATCGGTTGATCAAACATTTGAGTGCCACTGGAGTAACAATTGCTTTGGCATCAAATTCTCCAAGGGAAAACATAGATCGCAAAATTTCTTATCATCAAGGTCCATACATCTTACCCTATTTAAAAGAAAATGTCAATGTTTTTTCCTTGTAAAATTATTAAGTAATTTCTGTCTTTGATATGTAGTTTGGAAAGAATCATTTTCTGTTGTCATTGGTGGAGACGAGGTGAAAATCGGGAAACCATCCCCTGACATGTGTAATATCATTCTTTTTGTGATCTTATATTTTCTTAAAAGCAGGGTAGTACCTGAATTTTCATTTCTTTGTTAAAGATTTCTTGAAGCTGCTAGAAAGATGAATGTTGGTCCTTCAAACTGTCTAGTGGTTGAAGACTCGCTGTAAGTGATACTCTTGCTTATACTGCTTAAACAAGAAACACAATGATGCCTACTTATTTATAGCTTTAAAATGGTTGTTGACGTTCTCACTTAAATTATTATCATGGGACTGTGATTAATGTAAGAAAAGTATATCTATGTCCATCACCAAATGGTCAATGCGAAGGGAATTTATTGTTAGTTTATATTATTTGAACTTTTTCATAGATGAGGGTAACTTATTGTCATGTAAAACAATGTTGTTCGTTTTCAAGGATTTAAACTTCCCAGGGGATAGGCATGTCCAAAATACATGTGCATGGTATTGGCCCTTCACTGTAAATTTCTCCCTTCCCCATCTAACCACCTCTGTTTTAGTTCTAGAAACATTGTTCCAAGGTTACCTACTAAACAATTTCATCTGCATCCTTTATTACAAGCATAATCACAAGCATTGTACACAAATATGGGGGTTAAATTGAGGGTCCACCTTGTGTTTTTGATGGTATCCATTCTCATAGTCGATTGCTTCCTTTCTGATTATGCCAACTGGTGTTATATTTTTCATTGGCATTTCCAAAGATCTCTTCCATGTAAAAGGCTTTTGCATATTAACTATACCTCCAATAGGTATGGCATATGTTGATGATTAAGTTTTTAAAATGCACAGTCCAGGAATTATAGCTGGTAAAGCTGCGGGAATGGAAGTGGTTGCTGTACCATCAATTCCCAAACAGACCAGTCTTTTCAGTTCAGCTGATATGGTGATTAATTCTCTTCTTGATCTGCAACCTGAAAAGTGGGGGTTGCCTCCGTTTGAGGATTGTATGCTCCTGAAACCTTTTTACTGCTTCTCATATGCAATGGAATTTGACTTCTTATTATTAAATTTGATGCAAGTCACTGACATCATCTTGCAGGGTTGGAAGAAACTTTACCAATTGAGCCATGGTTTATTGGAGGACCTGTTATCAAGGGTTTTGGCCGTGGCTCAAAATTACTTGGAATCCCTACAGGTTCTACATAATTGAGCAAATATGATTGATAACTTTTATCCAATTGAGAATTAGCTTCCAACAGAATTACTTTTAACTTGATTTCCTTTGAAAGAACTTCTCCTAAGCTACTACCATTTAGAATATTATATATAGCCACACAAGCACCTTTACTGTTTGTTTACTCTTCAGCTTGTCACTGGTATCAGATTATGTCTACGATTTTTTCATAACACAGATGCCACAGATTTGACTTTAAAAGTCATCCAGGTGGTTTGAAATTTGCTTTTCTACTAGTCATGCTAGTGTGATTGTTGCTTGACACCTAAACCAGTTCACTAGTGATGTCAAAGGTCAAATTAATCTTTTTTGCTTGCTAAAAACTTTGATTTTTATATTGTGAATCCATTCTGAAATTCATGAAAGCTATAACAACTGAATCTATAATATTTTGGGATATTTTCAAAAACGTTGTGTATTTGTGCATTTTTTACCTTATAGAAACTGTCACACATTCGGAAAACTTAATGCTTTGTAACACTCATTATGTTTTTTTTATATTTGTCCTGTATGATTTGTTTTATAATTCCTTTTTTAAGTTTACAAGGTATAAATATAAAAAAACTAAGATGTTCATTTGTACAGCCAATCTTCCAGCAGAGAACTTCTCATCTTTGCTCTCAGAACAGGCCTCAGGAGTGTTCTTTGGCTGGGCTGGGCTATCCAATAAGGGTGTCTACAAGATGGTCATGAATATTGGCTGGAATCCGTACTTCAATAACACTGAAAAGACAATAGTACGTGCCCTTTATTCTACGAAATTTCAACTGCAATCTTCTTGTGGTCTAAAGCATGCTTGTACTAATGAAGGAGCCATGGCTATTTCACAATTTTGAAGAAGACTTTTACGGTGAGGAGCTACGGCTTGTTATTGTCGGCTATATAAGACCAGAGGTACTAAAGTCACTATCCGTGCTTCTCTGCAGAGTTTCTCACATTGTTGCACCAAATGGTTTACATTGAATGCTTGTTTACATGAACACTGTAGGCTAATTTTCCTTCTCTAGAGAGTTTGATAGCAAGGATACATGAAGATGGAAGGATAGCTGCAAAAGCACTTGATCTTCCATTATATGCTGCCTACAAGAGTGAAGCATATCTGAGAAATTCCTTGTAACCGGTAAATCCTCAATTATGAAGCTATCTTGTGGAATAGTTGTTCCATAATATTCTTATCCTATATCTTTGGGAACAAACAAACCTTGAACATACAAAATTGTGTTCCTGCCTTATCACTGACAATCATGTAAGGTGTTGTGTGGGCCAAAGTTATAAACGGTACTTAACTCATCTACCCTAGTACTGATTGTTGTAGATGTTAGGTTTTCTACTTTATATGGTTGATGCAAACCTTTATCATGAATCGGATAATCATGTTCATGACTTGATGGAAATTATTAGTTGGCAAAATTGTAAATGTTGGTGTCTACGGTAAAAATTATTGTTGCAGACATTGATGATGAATGACTAACATTTAATTTCAATCATTATATCTTTTTTCACTGAATTTCATAGCACCTTACGTGGGTCTCACACATGAATTAAATTTTTGTTGTTGTAGGTATTATAAGTATTACAGTAAAAATGACATCTTTTTGGATAGTGGTTGTGTAAAGATCCAGAGTCGTGGATGAATATTTTCTGAAATGTCAAAAATTGAAAGAGTGATCCAATCCATCACATGAGATCAGTCATTAGTTTGTGTAAAAATGATTGAACTTATTGGTGACTGAACCACCTTGCATTATTAATTTGGATTAAGGTGGGCTGGTCCAAGTTAGAAGTCCAGATGGTAAGACATGGTCTAGTGGGTCTTACTGTTTGGACTGCTGGTGTTACTGGTTGGTCCGGATGGTTTTATCATCTAGATTGGCTGGCTTTACTAACCAATCTATCTGGTATTACTGGTTGTTTTGGCAGGTTTTCCCGGTATTTACTTGGGTTTTAGCAACCGGTTTTACCATTTGGATTGGCTGGTATTTCCGGTGAGTCTGGACAGTATTACGGTAAACCCTAAATCCTAATGGTATTACTATCAGGGTTGCTGATTTTACCGGTTGGATTGGACAGTCTTGTCGTCTGGATTGACCGGTATTACTGATTAGTCTGGCCAGTATTACCGATTGGCTTGGCCAATATTGTTACACTTTCTGTTGTAATTTTTCTTTGTTGGCAACGTTTTGATCTAGTCTTCTTACCTCTTCCTGTGAGTTGGTTTTAGTTGGCCTGTCAAACTTGATCGTTCTTATATATCTCTTGTTGGACTTGGCTTATCAACATTGCCTTTTATTTGGTGGGTTTTAACCTAGTCTCCCTTGTCAATTCTTGTATTTTTGTTATTTCTTTTATTTCTGTTATGTTTTGTGGGTTGACTTGGTTGATCTATCAACCTTAATTACTCAGGTATAGCTTTTGTTGTACTTGATTGGGCTATCAACTGTCTTTTATTTTAGCAATGTTTAGGCTTAATCCCCCTCGCCTTCTTTGTACATTTTTCATATTGTGGGCTGTCCTTGTCTGATAAATAAAACTTAATGGTTTTTTCTGTAAAAAAAACATTCTGTCTAAAGCTCATGCACCATGATTTGGAATTGTGTTCTACAACAATGTACCTTAGCATGATTCTGTTAGTGTTTTACATTAATGAAATATGATATAAACTATGCAGGAAACCATTCCTCTGGATGACCACACAGGAACATTTCCCTGAAGCTGTTCCTTTCTAATTTGGGTTTTTAAAATAAATGTGTGATGATGATTGAATCTATAAGATAATGTACGTAGTCAAAACTTCATCTTAATTTGAGTCATATACCCCTGCCCATCATCAATTTTTCATCAAAATATAGTTGCAGAAACATCAAATTTGTTCAGACAATTGTGCACACAACTAATGTGGCAGGCACACTAACCCTCACTGCTTCAAGAGCATTGTGTGTTAGATTATGTTATGCTATGTAAAAGAAGATTACTTAGGCTTGTTAATCTAATTTTAACTTCAACTTCAATTCTGTATTAATTCTCATGTATCATATATACAAACTCTTATATCATAATTTACTATAAAACTCTAACATTTTTTATTATAAGATAAAACTCCATTAACAAACAAGGCCTTAAATAGGTTCGTGATCCATTCTTATTATGTTGGTCAATGACAATTTGATTATGCTAGTTTACATTGAATTGTACTTTTTTAGTATATCAAACTGTAAGTACAATATGTTAAATTTGAAAAACAATATGTTGTTTGTAAAAATAATGTACCATTTATATAAATAATAGATTGAAAATAGATTTTTGATATAATAATTTTACAAAACAATAAACCATTTATTATATAATAATTTTGATTTATCATCTTGTAAAACGATATACCAGGTTTGCAAAAACACTCAATTTCACCAAAGTGCAACTCAACACCTTGAAAATCCATGTTGAACCGATCAACGACTCAATTTGATCCATCAAGAAATGGCTTTATCTTGCATTGGAATACCTATATTGTGTTTCTGCGATGTTTTTCAGGTAAGGCTGAAAATTGAGGAATTGGACCCTCTGGAGAGGAACACAAATCTAAAATTTCCAAGGATTCAAGAATAAACATTGTAACCTCAATAAATAGTGAGTACACCCCAAGATATTTGACAGCAAAATCAGAGTGTGAAGGTGGTCGTCTGCTACCAAAATGACATGCCAAGTTCAATTACATGGGGTCAAACACAAAATACCAAAAATAGACATCACAAGCTTCTTCCAGCCTGAAGAAGATGAAGGTGATGTGATGATGGCCTTAGAGAGTGAAGTACAAGATGCTGACTGGTGAATTCTGCACAAGGCAAGGGTGATGAAAACCTTCTGCAAACCAAGAGTTAAGGATGCCGCCATGACCACTCGCTCCACGTGCCATCTTATCTGCCAGCACGAACCCAAATTGAGATGCTGTTGAGACTACACAATCTTCGTCTACATGCCTTTGAATGTGGCAGAGAATCAGAGCAGCTTTTGTTTTGCCACCGGCTGCTTCATCTGAAATAAGTTCCCTTGCAGTCCCAAACAGAAGGGCAACAGCATCTGGATTGTATGTTATGTCGGTGCCAACGATGATATTGAAACCTACGTCGTTCAGCACTTTCTTGACCGCACTGACATCGTCGTCGTCCCCCCATGCCAATTTCCTGATGACCATTTTCCCATACAGGTCTGGATCTAAGTTTACCGCGACGTTCACTCTTAGAAGATCAAGCACTTCTGGATCCCCATCAGTTGATACCACAAACTTTGCAGATCGTGCGGCAACCATGGAACATATGCCTGCTGATCCACATCCCAACTCCAATACTGTTTTACCTGCAACAATGGAGGGATTTTCATCTAATAGAGTTGACATGAAGTGGGCAGATTCCCATATCATCAGCCCAGTTGATTTGCACGTGTGCTGATGATCCCTTCCCAGGGTTTTTATCTTGAAGCTCGAACCTCTCAGTTTGATATCAATGACCTATGTGAGCAGCAGTGTGTTAAAAAGACAAGAAGCATAGAGTGATGCATGAAGAGATGAGAAACATAATTCATCAGGTGTTTTTGAAAGTAAGGTAGAATGATTTTCTTGATGTTGCAACTCTTAACCCTTTGCAAGCAAGGTACAGATATTGGCTTGTTGATGGTGGGATCACAAGATGAATTGAAATCATGCAATTGAAAAAGAGCAACACTTTCTTTATCATAACGAACTAGAAAAAACTGCCGAATGGGAAGGAGGGCTACCTCTTCAACTGATGCTGAAGTGCCAAACAACTCACTCATACTCTCTCCCATGTCAGTTTCAACACTTTCTTCAGGATCCTTTGGATGGTTGTTTTTAATGTCATTCATTTCTTCTGGTGGAAAATCCTTAACGTGCTCCATGGGTCTTGGAACACCTGAACATTCTAATGAAAAGACTGCTTGAATCCAACGCCTGCAGTTGATCAAGGAAGTGAGGATTTTCCAGCTATCGTAAGAAAATAATAAATTTTTTGAGAAAGTATACACCAAAAAATTCATCTTTGTTATTCCAGCAGTCACATTCTCCTATTCAAGTATTTGGGTAAACTCTGCCCTTCAGCATTCAGAAATATCCATAATCTTAAGCAGATAGATTGAACAACATTCACAAACATTGTTGCATATTAATTGGAGTCAACAATCCATTTGGGTGCTTGGAAGACTCAAAATTTAAGGAGAGACCCATTTGAAAAGATTGAATTTAAACCTGAACATCTTCTTCTTAACTTTTTACCATGCAATTAGTTTGTTCCTTGACAACATTTAAGCAATGAATTCCACATTTCCAATATTCTATTCAAGACCCTTGGCAAGAAGTAGCTGCACAATCCCAAAATGGTTCATAGGAACACCTGCATTCGTGCATCCAAAGGTATAGCATGAACAAAAACCCTTCATTTGCACATTAAACCATTAGGAATCTCTCCCATATTATTGATTTATAATGCCAGATATCATCTGAACAGTAAACACCCTTGGAAGCAGGTTGCTCACAAGGTGTGAGGCCTTTTTGAAAAGATAATTTTATTGCAACAAAAAAAACCAAATACAAAGGGGGAAAAACGCCCATAGCATGACAGGGTGAGCAAAAAAATGGAAAAATTGAATAAGTAGCAAAAAAAGTTCCAAGTCAACACAGAGAGAGAGAGAGACAATAACAGTAAAAGCAAGCCAAGAATGGATTTCACATCTGACTTGACATCACTCCACAACCACAGCAAGCACATTCTTCACCCAGCATTGCCACGAAAGTGCCACACCTTTGAAAATTCTCCTGTTCTTCCCAATCCAGTCTCTAACAACTTGTTTGACAAAATCCCCTGTAACATGAGTTTCAAAAAATTCCCTATATCATCTTTTCCTACCTATGCAACTGTGAGATTAGAGATAGTTGTTGCACCTCTCTAATGGAGTTTTCATATCAAATTGGTACATTACTGAGGATACATAACCTCGTATATTTCACTAGTATAATCCAGCCTACTAGTGTAATTTCAAATGCAAGCAAAAGAAAAGCAAGGAACAGGTTCCTTAGCCTAAGGGTTTGTTAAGTTGAAAATTGTTAAGAGTATATTGTACAAATAACCTCAACCATAGCCAATGTCATCACCATCACACATGTCGGAACACCATTTGCCACGGCTTCTATCTCCAACCACCATTGATGAGGCTATCAAGAGCTCTGATGCCGTAGCCATGCATCCTCCTCTGCCCATCTAGCACTGCTGACGGCCATTCTTGGTCTGCTTCCAGATGCCACCATGCCAGCCTTCCACAATCTAACCTCCCTACTCCATCAGCTACCCTAGGCCCCATCCCACACCCACCCATCATGTCCATTCACCTCTTTTGCTAACTAAGTCCAACTCCACTAGATGGAAGAGAAGAAAGATGGTTCAAGGTCATGTAAGTTTGTATTGAAAAAAGAGACTGTGAGGGGACTGCAGTTTAAAAAGAAAATAATAAAAGGGGGGGAGAGAGAAAAGTGTAAGTAAAAAATTAATTTCATGGGAAAAAAATTCTAAGGGTAGATCACATTTAACCATCTTTACTTCTTAAAAATAGACCACATTTGTTTGTCCATTTTACGTCAACACATTGTGATAATTAGGCATAAATATTTATTACAAGCAATCCAAACTTTTGTGAATGAATCAATCAATATATTGAGATTGATTACCATTATGTACATGAAATGGTGTTGATTGAGATTACCAACACCCATATATACTATATCTTTAGAGAATTGACCAATATTTTCACCAAATGATTAAGTATTTCAACTTAACAGTAGTGTTAGACGTATTATTAAATGCGTCATTAGATGGGTGCATGCGATGGCTATCCATGTCATGGGTAATTACTATATATACATAAATGATCCTACTAATTATGATGATGATGTTCCATTGCTCCAAAACATTTAAATTAGGAAAAGGACTACACTAATGAACAAGTTTCTTTTAATTTTTCATCTAATTTTTGCACATAATGTACATCATAAACATGTAACTATAGGAAATTATATATTAAAAGAGTATTGTTTGGGATTAACAATCTTAATCAATAAAAGATGGAGCATATTGTTGTGTTCAATAATCCATGATATTATTTTCAATAGATACAAGTTTATCATTAGCAAAGGTTATTAATGCACCAAGGCACCTAGGTGAGATAGCCTTACACACCATGAGTGCTAGAGCATCTATATAGGTGACACCTAGGTGCCCATATATATACACACACATGCCTAAAAATATGTATAGTTATTGAAGTCAGCAAAAAAATGCTAAAAAATTGTTAGTGGGGTTAAAGATAAGACCTACAAGGAATTATATGATGTGAAAAAATAAGAATAGGTGGAAGATTTATGTATGTGTTATTAACAAAGATAAAGCCTTTTTATATAGAGGCTATATAGACATGACAAGGAACACTAATCAATGTGTGATTAAACCCACTTACAATAATATCGGAAATAGTTCAATTTTTAATTGGATATCCATTTACCTATTTTCATAACCTAAAACTCCAATCTCCCTCATACTAGGACTCAACTCCTTAGTAAGAATATCAGTCAGTTCCTCAAAGGATAATATATGTGGTGTAATTAACCCTTTTGCAACTAGATCTTGAATATAGTGGTAGTCAATTTCAATATGTTTAGAGCACTTGTTTACGGTTAAAAAATACATATTTTTATGAGTTAATTTGTGTGTTATGATCGTATGTTATAGTTATTAAAAGGGTTGTGTGCTTAATTTCTTATTTTTGAGTTAGTTTTATAGTTGATTGTATTTATACATTTTTATAGTTATGTTGTTGAGAAATGCAATCAATTAAATGATTTATGCATTTGGATTATTGTATTTAGATTGTTGCATATTTTATGTTAATGAAAGTCATATAAGTTTTATTGATTATTACACATATGCTATTAACATTTTTTGTTAAGTGTGTAATAGATTTATGACGAAGAACGAAGAGAAAAATTAGTGGCCATTGGATGTGCTTAGAGATCAATGAAAACCGTTTGGACAAAAAGAAAAAAAAGAAAAAAAAATGTGGAAGGCACATGCACAAGAGGAAACTGCACACACCCCTTCACAACAAAAACAACTAAAGAAAAAACCGCCAGACCCCGCGAGATAAAAGGGTGGACATTGGCAATTCCATCTCATCCCACGTCCCATTTTTCTCACATCTCATCCCATTTTCACACTCTTCTTCCCACATCTCTATCACCCCTCTCTCCCGCACATTCCACCATTCCATTCCTCACAAGATTACAAAGAAGCTCCTCGTGTTAGGTCGACACCAAGAGTGGCTACATTTCTTGAAGAGCACAAGGTCAAGGCTCACGGCCCCATTTGTGGTTGGAGTGCTTGGTGGTGATGTCTTGGAGGAGTGAAGTCGGTGTGATCGCAGCGCCAGAAAGGGAGCGAATTTGTGAAGCGCGTGAGATCCACTTTTCATTTCTTCCATTTCATTTTCTGTGGGATCATTATATCAATAAGTTTATCTTTAGTAATTTTTACTATTTTGAATATGTTGAACTCAACTTTTGTTACTCAAATTGTTGTTATTAAAATGTGTGATAATTAACTTTTAGTTTTGTTATCATATTGTGAGTGGATTTTTATTCAACTTAATCTTAATTGAATATTGTTGGAAAAATTTGTTGATCTAAAATTTACTCTTAGTAATTTATTTGTGTTTGTTAGAACATACTTTTCAATTAGTACTAAATTGTTTAATCTAAGTTTAAATCCCGCTTTCTTGTGGATCGACCCGTACTTACCGTTGTTTATATAAGACACCGTGTACTTGCAGTTATTACTTGAGATTAATTTTTTAGAACAACACTCATAGAATATTTCATTCTGTGTAATATATATAGGCTTGGTTATCACAATGCATGAGCATTTGTTCTTGAACTTTCGTAGTGCTAGATATGAGACACCTTAGAGTTTGAAAACTAAATATATGAAATGTAGGTTCAATAAAAATAGAAATAATGATGAAAGTATATATTTAGATGTCATGAGGTTCATAAAGTAAGACTTCTAAATACTTAGGATGCATAATAAATAGCAATGATAAAATTGTAAAGGATATTATTCGAAATGACTACTCCAAATTGCAAATAACTTCTAAAGTGTTATAAAGGTAAGAAATACTTCTAAAGTGTTATCTCATAAAAAGACAACCTTAAAATTAAAAGGAAAATTCTATTAAACTACTATTCACTCAACGATACTTTACAACTCAAAATGCTAAGTTGTAAAGCATGACTATACACAAAAAAATAATTAGTATTGCTGAAATGTGTATATTTAGATGGATAAAGTGGCATAGTATAAAAGATAAACTAGAAAATAATTTTATTAGAAATAGAGTAGGAATCGACTAATTAAAAAAATTTGACTTAGGTGATTTGGTTATATCCTTAGAAAATTAAAAAATGCATTGGTTAAGAGAGAGAAATTAATTAATAAAAAAGAAACTAAAAAAGTAAAGGATAGTCTAAAACTATTTTGTTAAGAATTGTAAAAAAAGATTTCAATTTATATAATTTAACTTGTTAAGAATAAGAGGAAATAGAAGATTGATTCATTAACTAAACATAAGACCTCTTTTATAGAGGTTACACAACACACATAACACCTAACCAATATGAGACTAAACCCACTTACATATAAACCCTAATATCTAAACTTTAATAATCCCCCTCAAGTTGGAGCATCCAACTTGCAAAAGACTCATACAAAGAGAAAATAACTTAATAATATAGAAAATCACATACTTAAAACTTAAAAACTCATAATACAAGTTTTTGTACTTTTTGCATAAGTTCATTGCACGTGCATCTCCTTTTTTTTTCTTCTTCTTCTTTGTTCTCTCCCCTTGACTCCAAGCCTACTATGCGTAACTGATGGCAATGATGGTGAGAGTGAGTAAATACAAGGATCATACAAGCAAGAAGGTCAATCAACGACATAGAAGAGAGCTGCAAGAAGGATTGGTGACACAAAAGAGAACTGCAAGAGAGAGAATTGCAGGAGAGACTTTAGCAAGAAATGTCAATGTTGAAAGTTTGTAAAAAAAAGGTTGTCGGGAGAGTTTGTAGGAGATGGGTTGCTAGGAGAGTCTTAAAACCTATGTTGCACGAGGATCATTTGCACAAGTAGCGAAGGCCACCTGCCAGAGAATGTGATGAAGGGAGGTCAGCAATGAGGGTGGACACATGCAATAATCCAGAGTAGTTGGATGAAAGAGTTCACCCAAAGAAGAGGGTCACCTGCACAAGCCAAACCAAAAAAAAGTTCCACACAAAAAGGAGAAACCTAGGGTTCACTGTAGCAAGGAGATGAAGTAGAGGCAGTCAACTAATTAAGAATGGTTGGGAAGAAGATAATGACTAGGGTTCCCTCCTCCCACCTAGGGTTTCTCTACATTTGGACTCACAAAACTTAAACATTGATACCATATCAAGAATAAGAGGATATGGACGATTCCCTCATTAATTAAACATAACATACACAAGTAACACTTAACAAATGTGGAACTAAACTCACGTACATATAAACCTTAATATCTGAACTTTAACATAACCAAAGATCTAACTATAGATAGAAATACATGGAAGAAAAAGATTCATGTAGTTGATCCTATATAATAGGATAATCATTGTTGTTGTTGTAAAATATATGCATAGTTATTTATATATTTTTATGTATATTAGCAATCAAAAAAACTAATTTACAAAATTGTGTAAACAGAATACATAACAATATGATGTTTAAAAGTCACAACTTTTAATTAACTTGTGATACAAGTCAGCACACAACAAAATAAGATATATAAAATCTAAATGAAACAAAAATAAAAATATATTCGTTATAAAACATTGAAAAATACCTTACATGGTAGTAGATCTTTCTCAATTGAATCCAACAAAAATCCAATTAAGTCCACAAGGCATTGGGCATACTCGGACATTGCACAAAAAACGCCTGAGTGCCTAGGCATCACCTAGCACCTGGCTTAACAACTATGATCATTAGTAATCTTAATTCAAGACCAATACTAGTTATAAATATTCAAGCTTTCAAAATTTCTTTCACCTTAGTACCAGATTGTCATTTACTCCTTGTTTCAACTATTTAATGTATTTCTATTCCTATAAGCTACCAACTCTCATCTGAAACTTGTAAATTGTAATAACTGTTATCTTTTTTGAATAGTTATAGATTGAAAGCACAAAAGTGATCTAGGATAGTACTAAGGGCCTGTTTCTATACAACAGAAACTTGGAAAAGGAAAATTCAAAAAATCTAGTCAAAAATGGAAATGGAAAATCAAGAAACTCAAAAAAAATTTAGAATTGTTGTACACATCATAGAAAGTTAAGAAAATCAATATTTAAGGGATTAATTAAAATGTTAATAGAATTTGTGTAATTAAAATATAAATACTTTTAAAGTATGAATATTTAAATAATACTTCAAATGTAATGATATAAATTGATCGATGTTTTAATATAGGTAATTTCAATTTGAAATACTAATTATTCTAATATTAAGTAATTTTGAAATACAGATCACTTGATTAGGATTAACATTAATTTCATTACATTAGTTATATATTATGGAACATGTTTACGTCATTGGATTATAAATCACCAAATCAATTTTCTTGTTTGTAATTGAATAATTGTGTTATTAGCCTAAGGAAAAAAGGTTGAATAGTGTCCGAGTATCTGGCAAAGAACATGCTACAACATGGAGAACAAACTTCATGTATTTCCAATAGAGTGAAAAATACAACAAATAACTAAATTGGGGTCTATTAATAATTCATATTTATGATAAACAGGAATAAATTTCCACAAACTACAAATTCTCTCTTTTTTGGAAAAAAAAAAACCCTATACATTCATATTGTTTGTCAACAGTTAAAGCAATAACCATACCCTTACCATCTAAATAGTGATAGAATGAACAAAATTTTACCTATTCATTAGCAGTTCCAAACTGCGGTTTTCCACTTGTTTGTAGCAAACATCAACCTCCTTGCTATAAAATCCATTGTCTAGGAAGAGAGCAGTCAAGAATTTTGTTGAAAAATAAAAGGCACGCTACACCACAAAAAGGAATAAAAACGATTCCAATAATTAGATTAAAGGATAAACTTCATTTTAATCTAAGAATTTGGATGACTTACCGTACCATCACCTCTAACATAAAAATTCTCGCTAATCTTTTGATCCTTGGAAGTGAATCTTTCCTGAATACAATTGTAGTATGATAAGCAAGAATCTTAAAAGTTGTTTGTTAACATAAAGAAAAAGAAAAAAAGAAAGAGGGTAAAACCCATGAAAAATCAAACAGTTTACTTCATGTTCAATTTGCTTCATATTCAACTAACAGCCATAATTTTCCGCATCAAACTTGTCTTCTTACTTTATCATTTTGTTTTGGTCTTCTTACTTTATCTGGATTCTTGATTTAGAAATTAACCTGCCACACATAAATGATACTAGCTATCTTTAATGACTACATAGCAGCTGCATGTTGGAACAAGGTGTGGAAGGCAATGAGTAGACACTGAAAAACGTTAATTGTTGTCAGTGAGTTCTGCGCTGGTCAACTGCAACTGGTGGAGATGGAAAGCTAAGAGCAACAATCCTAATGGTATTTAGGGAATGACTACCATTTCTCTGGGTGGTAGGAGATCTTCAATGGATAGGCTCTTGAAATCAAATGGAACCCAAAAACAAAGAGATAGGAAAACAAAACAAAGGTTTGAAGTGTTTTAAGATGGATCATAGACAGGAGGCTTGCCAGACTGACGGGTCTGCCAAAGATGTAGAGGAACTGGGCACAGAGGGAGAGCATGCCCTCAACAATATCAAGCAGAAAAGCCACAATGCTCAAAGCAGAATGTTGGTAATGTCATCAGGGTCCCTGACTAGTAGCCAGAAATATTACATATGTAGCTGTGGTTGCTTCAAGTCATCAGGCAACATCTGAACAGAGTCATGCAGTGACCGTTCTCTTGATGCCAGCATGAAATGCACAAATGATCTTAATGTAAGCCACCCATAGGGTAGAACTTTGAGTCCCCTAATGAAGATTCTGAATCAGCCGATACCACTCAAGAATTACATATTGCCTTAAGAAAAGATACTCAAGTTTGCACTAATCATCTTATCTTCCAACTTGATTCCAATGATTATCTTACTCCCTCTTGTAATTTTGTCTGTGTTATATCTTCTGAGTTTATACCAAGAAATTATCAAGAGACATGATAGCTACCATGTTGGAAGGTAACTATGGATGAAGAAGTGACCATATTGCAGTCTTGTAGTATATGAGAGTTAGTACCTTATCCTGGTCAAATGAACATTAGTCTCATGCAAGTGGGCTTTCACCATCAAGTACAAGTTGGATGGATCAATTGATAGATATTAACCATTTATACAATGTTGAAACTAAGAAATAGGTAGAAGATGAATATTTCATTAACAATCATAAGGTCTCTTTATATAAAAGCTACATAACACACACAATATAAATTTAACCGATTTGAAACTAAACTCACATACAAAAACTTTAATATTTAAAATATAACACTATCAAATCCATTTTCTGCTTTTAATGAGTCTATGTTACATCCAAAGTGAATTTCAATTATTTTCTTATTAAAAATACCTTAAGGAGGTGCTTGTGGGCATTTGTGCTAAAAGGGGGGTTGGGACCATTCATGTATAAGGGGGGTCGAGAATTTCAACCACCCCCTTTGCGAATTGATGCCCTCTTCCCCCCTACCCGTCCTGCACAGCAACAGAACTTTCGCTTGCAACTCCCACTCACAAATTCACCCCCTATGTTGCATGCACCGTTTCGACCCTAAGATCGCACATCGATCTCCACCCTAAGGTCACACGTCCATCTCCACCCTAAGGTCACTTGTCTATCTTCACTAAGACTCCACCTCCCTTTGTCACTCATGACTTCCTCACTTTCACCCATCCCCTCTTCTAATGCAAACTCGTGCTCTATCGTTCATTGCTACCTCCCTTAAACACTCTCTCAATTGGGACTCCGTCTCAGTCAATATCATCTCCATCTCCTCAATGCTTGATCACCAATGTCAACGATGATCAATTTAGAAATAAAATAAAAATAATATATATGTATAAAATAATACATAGATAAAAGTAATATCACAAGATGATATTGCAAGTAAAGTGTATAATAATTATTAGTTATTTTTTAAATTTTGAATAAAAAATATTTTTAAATTATTTATAATTGAAAATTATAAAATACTTAAAAAATATATTAAATATTTATAAATATTTATTTTATATTGAATACTAAGAATTGAAAATAATTTATTTGTAATTCAATTTTGTTCAATTCCTACATATACACAAACACTTATATTTTCAATTTTATCTAATTCTAAAAGGTATACAAACACCCTTACATTGAATTCATTTTCACTTAATTCAATTTCTATTAAAAAATGAATTCTCATCAATTTATTTATATTCAATTCCACATGCACAACTATTGTTCAAAGAAGTGGAGAAAATCCCAGCAATTGTGATAAGAGTGTATCAAAAGCCATCATGCCCTATCTTGTCTTACCAACCTTTAGAGGATTAGGTGTAATCACCTTATAGAATTTTTAAAAACATGGCAGAAGACCATCTGGGCCAAGCATCTTTTCTCTAGCAATTTCAAACATAGATTTTCAAACCTCCTGAAATCTCTTAGTGATCAATCTGCAGTCAGATAAGACTGGGTAGCTCAAGTCAATGTCCAATAGCCTATGTGGAGGCCAACCAAGCAGCATAGCCCCTATGCGGAACTTGTGTTGAAGCCAACGGAGCCATATGAGTCTCATGTGGACCTGATATGTCAGACAACCAAGCACCACATGACTACTCCAAATTGACTGGTTGTTACTTATCACCATCTACTACCAACAAGGTACAAATACATGGTTAATGTCTCATAGAAAGGTATGAAATCCTTTTTAAAAGCCTAATCTACTTCCTACATACACTTATTTGGCTAAAAAAAGAAACGGGATTTGGTTGTCATCACACTGGGGCCAGTTTGCAATGACGATTATAAACATTGTAAAAGGTGCACTAAAGAAGGATCGACTTCTTTTACGTGACAAGACAAATCAATTTTCTAAAAATTGGCAATAATAATAATAATCATGAACAAAGTTAACATTAAGATCAACAAAAGTAATAATAAACTGCAACAATTGTTTCTTAAAACTTCAAGACCAACCTGGGCAAGATCGCCAGCAGCATAATCACGTAATAACACAAGGCCATTTGGCTGAAAGCAACTTTTAAAAAAATTAATTTTTCCTTTGACAATAAGCAGCTAAACAAAAACAATTGTGAACATAACTTACCTTGAGAACCTTCTTAATATTCTGCAAGACTAAAGGCATTTTTTCTGGTGATACTGCAGACAACACAAAAACCTGTTTATTTTGTCAGACATTACTATTCCTAAAAATAATAAGTACCATAAAAGAGGATGATTGTATAGTTAGCTTTTTGCAAATAACCACCATTTTATATAGTCTAAAATGTCCAAAACTAATTGTAGGGAAATTTGTTTGTTTTAAATTAATTTTAAAATAACAATATATTTTAATCGTTTTATGTTTAAAGGAATTCTGAGAAGTTTAACTAATACCCAGCACATTTCTGAAAATGAAATTGACAAAGGACTTAAAGAAAGAACAAAGCCTTCAATAGCATCTTCAATCCCTACATAGAAAACATTCTTGACTCACCATGGTAACAATGTCAACTGAAAAAGGCAAAACATTTTGAGTGAGATCATCATATGTGAGATCACAAACAAATGCATTAACTCGATCTTCCCGGTAATCTTTGTGTGCCTGCACTTCAAATAAAATACTATTATTTCGTAATAATATACCATAATTGGATATTTACTTTCTAATGACAACAGTAATTAGAAAAGTAGGAATAATAATAATCAGTAAATTGGAAAACAGATTAACTTTATAACAGACATGCCTGCTGCCCTACAAAAAGACATGTCCTTAAGGGGGACCTTGATGAGCTGATGGGACATGGTTCCGTCAGAACACAAAAGTTCCCAGATTAAATAAACTTCTAAAATTCAGACAAGTGACTAAGTTGGCATGCATTTCGTCTAAACTGGTACTGAAAAACGTACTAAAAATCACATTCCATCTAAGAAAAGAATACCTCAAACAAGCAAGATACAGGCAAAAGAGATCATCTAGTTGGCACTGTGGCAATGACAACACAGAAAGAAAAGAATAGTCCTGCATAAGTAGGACTCACAAAACATGAGAGAAGAAAATAACTGGAGCAGAACCAAGAATCTGATGAGGAACATCATTTATCCTGCACTTACCGACACATTAATTTCATCACAACCGACAGGAGATAATTATGTTTATTTCAAATATATTTTTTTGGGATATTTAAATTTATGTTATTAGTCTCCTACTTAAAGATGAAGAATCTTTGCTGGACTCCAAAAGTTTTGGGTGTTTGCTTTTTCCCTATTTGAATTTTTAGAATTAATATTATGGTTGGAATTAGAGTTCCAAACTTCCAATTAAGATCTATGTTTACAATTTGATTTTTCATGTAATCATATTCTTATTTACAGGGAGAACACACAAAACAAAGATACAAGCAGGTCAGCCATACAAGTATGACTCATGCAAATTAGAGAAGAATCAGCATCAACAACAAAATAGAAACCAAATATCCAAGAGAGGACTCTGACAATGATGTTTGGGTTAACCAACACTCCCCCTCGCCTACACAAAGAATCCAACCACAATGAAGATGACATCAACACAAGGTTGGTTTTAACAAAAGTCACACAAATTAAACTGACCAAAGTCACATGAAATGCTCAATGCATCTATTAATTTTCTCAGAAATGTTAAAACAATAACATGGCACTAGCAAAATATGAATGAGAAAGAACCAAACCTTGACTAAGCCAATTGCACGTTGCGAGAAATCACATGCATGAATAAAAACATTAGAATATGTGGAAACTAGAGGAAAGATTGTGTTCCCAACTCCACATCCAACCTGATTGCCAACAAAAAATTACTTGTTGAGTACCACATTCACTGATATATGATATAAGGAAATTTCAAAAATATGGATAACATTAAAGGTAAAATATTTTTGACTTATGATCGGAATGATCCAACATAAAATTTAAAAAATTACAGCTTCAGATTATGTTTCTGAATGTCTAAAGAAAATATCTCACATCACAATGACCAGAGTCTATACCCAGTTTATTATAGAAGTTTCTGTGAATAATCATTTGTCTCTACTAAGGTGATATACATGAAAGTATGAAACAGATTCTTATGATTTTTTTCTAGAAAACCATAAGGGGAAATCTTATTAGATAAGATTAACCAAGTTAGATGAACGTTAACCAAAGTGATCACCAAGAAAGACAATAATAGAGATCCACAGTACAAGAGTCTTTGCCCAGAAATTTAAAAGAAATAGAGCCTGAAATAAAATGACCTCCTAAATCAACTTTCATTGTCTGAATGTTGTCATTAGACTCATACTGAACCATCCAAATAATCCAATAGACTTGAGGTAGAAAAACTAATCAACAGGTCAGGTTCAGGTTCAATCAGTTCATGACCTGACTTATCTAACCTTAACCCAAACCTAACACATGTGCCAACCAGGGCACAAAAAACAACAAATGGTCCACTTCCATTTGCTACAACTGCACAATGCACGGGAGACATCATTCATGCTTATCCACTTCTGTCTACAGCACTTAGTGGTAACCAACTCTCCATGCATCAGTAGCCACATGAAAGCATGGACCTTCAGGAGTGACCAACAATTCCAAACAAGCTTAATGGTTAATCAGAATCTCCTGCAGCATGCCATAACAATATCTTTTTGAGAAACCCCTCATCATTAGGTGTCCTCCAAATGGACGCACCCCAGAAACAGGAACTAACTGTAATTAAATGGCAAGAAAAAATCAATTTCAATACTAATTATTTCAAAATTGGATCTATAATCCTGGTTAGTGGCCACATTGTTCATAGAAAATTAATGAGATAGATCAAAAATTCATTTGAAGTTGAAACTAGATTTTTCTTTCTATTACAAATAGCACAAAGTTGAGTAAATACTTCTCACATAGCGATATGAAGGTAAAAGCTAGAAAAATGAGTTACTAGATTCTATCTAGGATGCTTGTCCTGTATTTTGATTTACTTCAGCTTTCACCACTAACCAAATGTTTTTGGTAGATTAGTATGTCTTACGTTATATGGGTTGATAAGTTACTGGGTATCTATTCAATCCAAACCCTAATCACCCTATATAAAAACTTTAATCCTCTATTAATGCTAGTCAACACATTTCCACTCTTCTCACATGATATCAAAGCAGTCAAAAAACAGGGGCTGACCATTTTTCCCCTAGGAAGCCACCACCAAGCAATCTCAGGCCATCAGGCCTGACCTGTGGCTCCATCCAGGGCTGTCTCCCTTTGCTGCAGCCACCATTTGGCCAGCTGTCCTCTTTCCTGCTGCCAACCAATCTACCTGGTGGTTCCTACTGCTGAATAGCCAATGAATAAGGCTATGTAATTCCTGGACAACTTCTAAGGGTGGAGTTAACCTTTCCACTGGTCTCAACCTCTGAGAAGGCTAGAATTACATTGAGAGGCTGTTTTCACCAGCAGATCAGACCTGTCATGCTAAAATCAGGCTGATTTGTAAAGGAAACCATGGCTGACAATGAAACCCTAATAAAAATCTGAGGACCTTTAAAAATAGAACGAAAAAAATTATTTAATATAGACCAAAAGTTTTCAAACATTTATCATTGCACATTGAGAGCTAAAACATTTCAACCAGCCACTGCCTAGTGTGAAGGATAGTTCTGCTCGATAATTGTTTAATTGTGATGAGTTTAGTCTTGAGAGTATATGTGTCATTTGTTCTTGAAAATGTTCCTACTTTGGAGAGCCTTCGTCCCTTACCATGGAGGAAGAAGCTCTTCATCCCTTACAAGTATATCATCAATGCTAGAAGGTACCTCCGCCTATTGCCACACAACCTACTAATGCTACTATGGCTACAGATCTACCCCCAAATGACCTTAATCTGCCTATTTCTTTAAGGAAGGCACAAGATCCACCACTGCTCATTCTATTTCACACCTTTATTTTCTATGATAAAATTTACCCATTGTTCTGTACATTTACCTTGTTCATATGCTTTGAGTCACTTTCCAAAACCTACAAAGAGACACTCCAAACTTCTCACTAGAAGGCTACTACAGATGAGGAGATGCAAGTCATGTCACATGATGCAGGATCTTGAGTCTCAACCTGTAAAATCTAACAGTCACTTGTAGATGAATGTCTGCAATTAAGTGCAAGTCATATTGGACTATAAATAGATACAAGGTCCAACTAGTATGCTATTTGCATAAGAGTATGAAGTTGACTATGTAGAGACTTTCTCTTCTATTGCTCAATTGAATTCTATATGAATATTACTCTCTATTGCCATGAATTAATCCTAGGAGCTTGTGCAATCAAGAATGCATTCTTGTATGGTGATATGTCAAAATGAATGCTTACAAAGCAACTTCTTGGGCATATTGCTCAAGAAGAGGATCAAGTGTGCCTCCCATGAAAGACTATTAACGGTCTTAAATGAAGCCCACAAGCTTTGATTCGAGAAGTTCAGGGCATTGTTACCATTGATGGTTTTCAACATTGTGGCGTAGAACATTCAATGTTTCATATAAAAGGACAAACAGGAGTTGTATGATACTTGCAGTGTACATAGATGATATCTTGTTGGCTACTAGTGATAGGTATTCAAATAACAAAGAACTACCTTTAGGCTCATTTTGTTACAAAATACATGGACCTCTTACAAGAGATAGGTCTACTTGGGTGTAAGCTAGAGACAACTCCAGTTGACTAGAGTCTAGATTTTCGAGATAGCTCATCATCTATATTAGAAGACACTAGTAGGTACACAAAACTCATAGGGGCTAATCTATTTGACTCTCACACACCCAGATATTTCCTATATTGTTGGGGTATCCAATTAGTTTATGCATGAGTCAAGGACAGGGTATTAACAAAGAGCTTTATGGATGCTATCTTATGTCAAAAAGGCTTCTAGTAGAGGACTGGTGTATAAAAAGAATAGTCATGTACACATAAAGGCTTACTCAGATTCTAGTTATACAAGCAACATGAGAGATTAGAAATCTACTTTAAGTTACTGCAACTACATTAGAGGGAATCTTATTACTTAAATGAGCAAAAACCAAAATTGTGTCATTGTCCAATGTAAAAGCAAAGTATTGAGCCATGACGTAGACCACATATGAGATGATGCAACTGCACTCTCTTTTGATAAAGCTTAGGTTCCTTGCTAGTAAGCCTATTGCTTATGCATTGTAATAACTAAACTATCATCTTCATTGCAAGTAATCCAGCATTTCATGAGCCAAGCACTTTGAGATGGATTGACATCATTCAAGACATCATTATGAGGGTCATTATTTTCACCCTATACACTTAATCTTCTGATTAGCTTGCAATCATTTTCACTTGGGACTGGATCTTAGGTCTTACGATCACTCTTCTAACAAGTTGAGCATGTTATACAACATAGAATCAAAAGAGGTATACAATGGAATTGGAAAACATGAAGCTATACAAATCAGAAAATCACTCAAAAAGACGTATTATATTTACAGAAGATGATAACTTTAAGGTAATATAAACTACCTCCAAAACAACTAGCTTCTGTCCCTCCTCCTCTTCCGTCTGAAATAAATACATCAAGAATTACACCGAAGCCTAATGTTTCAATCTCAAAAGGAACGATTCCTCGATTACCCACATGGAAATATTGGCCCCATTCCTTATCCAAGTAGTGTCGATCTTTGAAAAACTGCCCATTCACCAATGAAATGATCAAACAAACCCTTTCGGTGGCGCACCACTCACCACCGCTAATAACAACAAAAGTAGGAGGATCAGAGCAAGGGAACCATCCGCACCTTATCCTGGTGGCGCTTGTAGAAGATGTCCCAGTACTTCCTGGCGTCCTTCTCGTACTTCTCTGAAGAACCATGATAAAGATTCGATTACAAGAGACGGAATGAGGGTTCTTTTTGGACGAGTGCGATCAGAGATGTATGAAGTAAGAGCCGGCCGCTACCTTTCCAGTAGGGGGTGACCTCCCCGGAGCCAGAAGCGCCGACGTCAGGGTAGATTTGGATTCTCGCCTTCCCCTCGTCCCCCACCGCCATCGCACCACTCACCATTGAGGGATTCTGCGCCATGAAATACTCAAAACCCTGTAAAACCTTAACACCCTTTTCTGATTTCTTCCACGCCAACGCGAATTTCTTTGGAGATTTTGGCTTTATTTTCAGGGTTCGTGTTTGTTGAAAATTAACGAAAAAAATATATAGAAAATTTTTAATTATTAAAATATTAAAAATTAAGAAATAAAAAAATTTATAATATATTTTATAAAAATTTAAGAAAATTTATATTTAATTTTAAAAAATTTAAAAATATTTTAATTTTTTAACATTTTAATAATAAAAAAATTTCTATATTTTCCTTTTCATTAATTTTCAAATGTCTTCTAGAAATTAGTAAAAAGGAAAATCTAGAAATTTTTTTATTATTGAAATGCTAAAAATCTAGAAATTTTTTCATTGAAATGTTAAAAATCTAGAATATTTTTAATTTTTTAAAAATTAAATATAAATTTTCTTATATTTTCATAAAATGTACAAATTGTCTCGTAAAATTTTTTATTTACAGATTTTTAAAATTTCAACAATAAAAAAATTTTCAAATTTTTCTTTTCATTAACAAACTCATCTTAGAATCACTCGTAACATCATTATTACAATATAAATTCTAATATATAAACTTTTATCACTCAAATTACTAATACAATTCTAACTCCATTTGTAAAAACAACTCTAACTTCGGTAGTGTTTATGCTTTTAAAATTAATGTGAAATCATGTGAAATGATAGAAAATAATAGTTAAAATTTTCTTCATTTTTCATTATTTTCTATTAATTTTGAAAGCACAAACATTACTTTCAACTCTATTCAACTCACGAAACTAAAAAGAAGTTATTCCACATCCTTTCTCCAAATATTTATTTAAAATTATTTAAAATGTACGATATTTATTTACCTGATTATTCAAAATCTATTTTCTAAGTATTTATTCAAGATGACAATCTTATCCAACTTTGATTGAGATTATGGGTGTGTTTATATAATGAAAAAAATCACTTCTAAAGTGGTAACGAGTGATTCTAAGATAAATGTTTAGTGAACAATATTTTTTGTATATTGATTAAAAAGTTGAAAGTTGATGGTGAAATGACATTTGATGTAATTATGGTGAATTTTACTTGTATTGGTATTTGTATAGTGATATAATTTAAGTGTAAAATATAATTATTTAAAATATAATAATATTGATGTGATTCAAAAATACGATAAAAAAATAATGAAAAGAGTAGATTAAAAAATAAGAATGTCATCGTAAAAATAGAAGTGATTCTAGGAATTGAGATGAATAATAAGTAAACGAAGCCTATGCCTTCCCTACAAAAATTTCTTTTCCTAAAAGTATCGTTTGGTAACAAGATGTTTCACCTTTGAAAATTATGAAAAATTAAAGTTGAAAGTAGTGAAACAAACAGAGTTAAGTTCCATAGTAAAAGCTTATTTGGAGTTAACTTCAATCAAATTTGAGAATTAGCCTATTACCAAGATTAAAGAAGTGACTGAGATAAATAAAGTATTGCAATGAACCGTCATATCAATTTTACATTAAGCATTTTAGATCTTCTTTTTCTGAAAATTATGGATTTTAAATTCTCTTGTTAGTTATGAAGTCAAGCATGGAACTTTATAAATGGTGATACAATATAACTGAAGAATAATGTGATAACTTAATGCTACATTCAAGAAATTGGAGCCATAAACAGAATTCCACATTCCCTAATTATGATCATTGATTTCATCTTGGGTATGAAAATGTTCAAGTGATGGAGTGTACCCAAGATCAGAATGATTTTCAATTGATTCTACAAGGTGTTCTTTCTTTATGTACGAAATATTCTAATAAGTCACATAGTTAATCAGAAGAAAAATGCAAATAATGACCATTTGGACCCATGGAACCAGAAAGGTTTAATACAATCTGCCTCCTCTTTGAGAAGCAGAGACAACTGAATTCATTTGCTACACATGTTCTACAAGGAGATTAGCTAATATGAGATGAAAAATCCATCACTGTTCTGATAAAAAATTTACACAAGAAAGAGTAATTAATGGGAAATGGTGGTTTTCAGCCCATGTCTAGAGGCATGGTGATAAAATTTTTGGCATACAATAATCTTTAGCTTCATTAGATAGGATACAAGAACCCACATGTGTGCTTGCGAGAAACAACACAACAACAATGCAAGACAACCAACATTAAGAAGAAAGAGAAAAAAGAGTTGTCTACTGGATGTTGATGTTACATGAACTTCCGGGCAAAAACAAATTTTCCATAGGTACACCGAACAACTCATTTCTTGATGAACTGCAGGCCGTTTGCATTAGAGTACCTTTCCATGAATCTCATGAACCTATTCCACGCTTGTGGGTTCCTCATAACATACTTGGCTTCAATCCTTGAAGGCCTACCATTGACAAACTTGGCACTCACATCAACAGATTGAAGAACACCCTCATCATCAATCATGTAAAGTCCAGTGATATCACCTAGATCACCTGAGGAATCGAAAACAGATGGCTCAATGAAAGTAAATGTTGCCACACCATTTGAGCCATCTCGTGACTTTGTTAGCTTCACATCAGGTATGGTCTGCTCATCTGTTCCCTGTATGAATTGAATTGTTGGCTTCACCATCATTGTGACTGCCCTAGATGCTTGAGTACAACATGCCCTCTTGCATACTTTTGGATATTTAAGTTTCAAGGCAAGGCCACTGAATGAGGACTTTGCACAAACAACCCAAGAAGAGCAAGCAGTACCTGCAGATGAATCGAGAATATCATTTTCTAAACTTGGTTGCATAAGATTTTTCAAATCCGTGCAATTTATCATAAAAAATCCTTGTTAAGAAGTTCTGATATACTGTAGCAATCTGAGATGCTGGTATCATGGTATAATGAATCCCATGTCAACTGAAACTTCATCGATGAATGGCTTTCTGCAAAATTGGTTGCATGGGGTCTACAAATTCATGAAATTTATGGTAGAAACTACTTTTTCAAGAAGCTTTATAAACTGTAGCAAACAGAAACTTAGTTTTGAAGATAAGAAACCCACATCGATTTAGGGTTTGAAGTAGGCGTGCCAAGTCTGTGAAATGACCCAAGCATGATTACTAGGCTTATATAACGTGAAAGGTCTGACTGAACTAGAGACTTTGATGTATCTTAGCATATAATCATCCTTAATAACTAACTTATTGTGCATCTTTACAAATGACGCCATATTAACATTTTGACTGGATATTTAAGAATGAGATTAGATATTATAGAAGAGATTGTAAGTATCCTTGAACAGCAGGGAGGTAGAAACTTTACAAAAAGACAGTATGGTTTCAAAATAAGGGTAATTGTCACAAATGTTGGAGTAGTCCCACATAAAAAAATGTGAGAACAGAACTTACACATACACATGTATTAAAGGAGGGACATCTTCACTCATTGGTAATTGATTTTAAGTTTAGTACAACATGGTGACAAAGTTAAGGTCCAAATGCATCAGTTCACATAAATCTACTTGGGAGAACCAAAAATAGGCCACAAGTGATTGGAAGAGTTGGACCAAAGACAGACTTTTTTACTCACTGACAATTGATTTTTAATTAGATACCCACATACCAACCCCCAAAAAAAGAGAACTCCAAACGCATAGATAATCAAATCCATGGACTTTGTTAAAAGAGGAGACATCAAATGCAAGACCAGATGGAACTGTCAATCAGCCAAGTTGAAATGTGAGAACAAAATTCCAAACCAAAGCAGCTTGAATCAGTTCAAGATATCGATTGATATCGATGGCAATCGTAACAAGATGGACGACAATCTCTTTTGCTAATTATAGTAACGATGATGCATCCAGAGACAACACAAGAACCGAACCAGTGAGAAGAAGACATCACCCACCATTTTATTGCAATAGGGGGAAGCATAAGCCACATCCACACACACTCTCTGGTTCACCGACGAACAGGAGGTACCTCGGCTAAACGCAACAGGGTACAGGGGGACCGACCCAAAAACGCCATTTTTTCACAGAATCTGTGGCCGGAGAATGAATCCATCCTTGAGAAGTGCGTAAGTGCGTGTGTGTTTGTACCTGAGAGAGAGTTGCGGTGGCGCACAGAGGAGCCGGAGATGGCCGGCGAGAGAGGGAGGGACTGCGTCGCCGCCATTCTGGAGAGGGGGAAGAGAAGGGGAGAAGTGGGTCGGATCGGGAGGAGAGGAGGAGATGGCTTGGACGAGATTGCAGTGGGATTTGGTGATAGGATGGGTGGCAACAATTCCAAAACTGTCTTTGTTTCTGGAGCGGTGTTGTAAATTTTTTTAACTAATTTTCTAGGTAATATAATTTTTTTTAAATATTTTATTATAATTATTATGTGTAACAAATAACGTACAATAAAAATTTTACTTTATCTTATTAATAAATACAACTTAACTCATCTGTTGACATGATATGATATGATATAAAATTTTTTTTATAATTTTTACAAATTTTGTATTTATTTTAATATTTTTTTTAAAATTATATATATATTGTATATAACTTAGTGGTTTAAGTTTCTTAATAAGTGATGTATGTATATTGTGAATTTGAATCTTACCTTTATTTATCTTTTAGTATTTAAAAATTATATAAATGTTATATTAATTTTTAATAAAATAAAAAATAATTAAAAATTAAACCAAGTCAAAACGAGCTCAAATAAGTCATGTCTAGATAGAAATGTCAATTGAGCTGTGCTAGTCAATTGTACGGCATAAATAATTATTCGTGTTGTGGGTGATACTTGGGCCGACCCTAAGGTCATTTGTGTCAGCCCAGCACAACATGAATGCCAGTATGAAACTAGCATAGCCTGGCTCGACACAAGACTGCGAGGTGAGCCATCAGTGGGGGGAATGGTTGTGCAAGTCGACAGGGGGAACAGTCGTGTGGGCGTGGGGTGATGCGAGTAGGGATAGTGGGGGGCGAGAACGGTCGTCGGGGGTCACATGGGCGAGGGGGAGGGTAGGGGAATGATCATCGGGTCGTAGGGGTGGGGGGTGGGTGCGACGACCAACGGGTAGGCGTGGACGGTGAAGGTAATGGACGGGAAAGCCAAACAAGATGTGCATCTCGTCATGTTTAGAGAATTAGAGATGTTGATTTTCAATAATAAATTTTTTTTAAAAAAATTTAATTATTTAAATATTAAATAAATATAAATAATAAATTAATTAAAAAATCGTACTGATCAACATCATGTCGTTGACCGACATGAATAATGATTTTCATGCTACCGTGCCTGGGTCGACTTGTTAGCTTTGTGGATTGTGTTGGCAGAAATTTCGTATTAGCCCATGATTAACAATTGTATACCTGGGCCATCGAGAAAAAAGCCAAGCATGACCCAACCCAACACGAATAATGTCGAGCTTACAAAAAATTTGGGTTGTGTCAGACATGTATAAAATTAGATAAGGTAAGGTTTATATTTTTCAAGAAATTACATAATTTACAATATAAGTATTTTTGTATAATTTTTTAATGAAAAATGTTAAAGTTGTTTGGTAAATATTACTGTAAATCATTATGGTGCATAATAAAAAATAGAGGTATATAATGAAAAACATGGAAGCAAACATGAAGGCTTCTTTTGGAAACACTCCTAAATGTAAAAATACTCTCAAATCATGATGACGTGGGCGAATTCCCAAGACAACTTTTTTATATTAACCTTAACATGACATCTAATCACATCAATATTAAAAAATATAATTTCAATATTAATATCACTTATTTAAATATTAAAAGATATCAATTCCTGTGACTCATCTTTTCGAGCAACGCAAGAGTAAAAAATGTAGAGATTGTGTTTGAAAAGTAGAGTTGAAAAAATTACTTTTTACTACTCTCCAAGCTAAAGAAGTTGTTCTTAAATACACTCTAAGTTTTTATTTTGGAATAATATCTTTTGTAGAGAAAATAAATTCTATAAGTATCATATGAACAATTCAAATCATGTGTTTTAAAGTCTCACTTTCAATCATGCCTAAGGTTATCGCCACCCGTTCAAGTTCCCTACTTGGGTTTCCCACTTGAGTTCCTTCAATTCTGCCCAAGGTCATCACCACCTGCTTGAGCTTCTTGCTTGAGTTCCTTCACTCTCGCCAAATGTTGTTGCCACCCATCCAAGTTGTTTCAATCCTGCTAGAGGTCATTACTACTCACCCGAGTTCCTTTAGTCTTGCCCAAGGTTGTTGCCACTTGCCTGAGTTGCTTCAATCCTGCTAGAGGTCGTTACTACTCACCTGAGTTCCTTTAGTCTCGCCCAAGCTTGTTGCCACCTGCCTGAGTTCCTTCCATCTTGCCCAAGGTTGCCACCACTTACTCAAGTTCCTTTTGTACAATTTATGTGACTTTTGTCATAATCTAACATTTCCTTTTATTCTCAGGTTTTTTACTCTTGATGTATGAGATTTGCGATATATGACAATTAAACATGCAGTCATTAGTTTTTCTTTAGAATGACAATACCTAATAGTTAAGTCTACTTTCGATGGGTTAATGAAAAAAACTTCTGAACTATAACTTAAGTATAGTTAATTATGACAATCAACCAATATAAATAGATGTCAATACTATGGAACTCTTGCATAGTTTTCAGGTGCAAGATTCATGCATTTCAAGTAAAAGCAAAAGAAAGCTTAGAAACAGGAAGGAAATAAAAAAAGGAGAGAAATCTAATCTTGAAGTATGTATGTCTGAAATAAAAAAAGGAAAATGGGTAAACGATGCTATCAACTAGGACATTATAACACACCATGTCCAACTGCAAGTTATATTCAGCTTATTTATATTTTATGAAAAAGCTTTCGAGTTTAACAATATATTTTTTACAGCTTTTATTAAGGACAATGGAAATCTTAGTAAAATAAGAAATGTTGAGTTGTATTTTGCCTGTAGATTTCCCGGTACTTTGGCTGCAATTTAAAGTGGATTTTAATGTTGAATAAAAGTGAACTATTTGACTAGAATTAGTGTAGATGAACATGTGCATATTTTAGTTAAATGTTGATGTAGATTTATGCATGTTTGAACTACAATTTTGTGAATTCTGTGGCCACACAACATAAGTTTACATCATCAGAATATGAGAAGACGAATGTGGCAGAAGCTTAATCATCTTTTGGAAGTTGAGGAAATGGAGCATTCTCTTTAATATTTGAATTTATTGTATGGGTAATTAGTAGTTATCGTGTGCCTTTAAATAAGGAGAGTTTTGTAGTTTTGAAGTTATAACTTGTCATTGATTCCAGAGGTGATATCTTCTCTATCAATCACCTTTCTTGTTTTCTTCCCCTCCTCCTACTTTCTTCCCTCACTGACGTTTCTATCTACACTAGTTGGTATCAGAGGATGGTCAATTCGATCACTCATGCAGAGTTTGATGAGAAGTTCGATGATCTACATCAAACATTAGAGCTGTTGTCCACCACTGTGCATCAACTTATCGAACACCAACCATGTTGCTAGCCAAATTCACGTACATCAAGTTCCCTTCAACACTTTGTCAGATGGAAATTCCTTCGAAAGTGATGACTACGAATCACAGAGGCATTGTCCCTATCATCATTGCAATGACGACACCAATGGACGAGGCTTCAAGTTGTGAACAGATCTACCTTCCTTCACTGGGCAGTTACATATTTAAGATTTTCTGGACTGGCTTGTTGAGGTTGAGCGAGTTTTTGATTATATGGATGTTCCAGAGGGTTGAAAAGTCAAGTTGGTGGCCTGTCAACTCAAAGGTAGTGCCTCCGCATGGTGGGATCAGTTGATAATAAATTGAGCTCAACAACAAAAGTAACATGTGCGTTCATGGGACAAAATGAAAAAATTATTACTTGTAAGATTCTTACCAACAGATTACAAACAAGTATTATTTACACAATATCAACAATGCCGATAGGGATCATGCTTAGTTGCTGAATACACCCAAGAGTTCTTTCAATTGACTTCATAGAACAACTTGAATGAAACCAAGGTGGCTTCCAGTGCCATCGTTTCTGTCAAGCATGAGATTCCTACATAGGTATGCCAACTTTTGAATGATTTCCCATTGATCTTAGCTCCAAAGATTCCATAAGGATTGCCACCTTCGTGACGTGCAACACCAGATAGATCTCACCCCAAGAGCTCAACTACCCAACCTTTCACATTATCAGATGAGTCTAAAGGAGGCCAACATCCTTCAACATCAAGTAGAAGAATTAATCCAACATGGACTAGTGCGCCCAAGCTTGAGTCCATGTGCAATACCTACTTTGTTGGTCTCAAAGAAAAATGGTGAATGGCACATGTGCATAGATAGTCATGCCATCAATCAAATAACTGTAAAATACAGGTTTCTCATACCTCCGTTGGATGATATATTGGATATGCTTGTTAATGCACAGGTATTCTCTAAACTAGACTTGCAAAGTGGGTATCATCATATTCAGATTAGAGAAGGGGATGAATGAAAGCTTGCCTTTAAAACTAAAGAAGGATTATATGAATGGCTTGTCATGCCATTCAGATTGTTCAACGCTCCTAGCACATTTATGTGTTTGATGACATAGGTACTTAAGCCATACTTAGGCAAGTTCATCATTGTGTACTTTGACGACATCTTGATCTACAGCTAGAACAAAACAAATCATTTGAAACATCTTAAACTAGTTCTCACCACCTTACAAGAGCATTACTTGTTAATTCCAAGAAATGTAATTTTATGACTCACAAGTTACTTTTCCTGGGTTTTATCATTAGTATCGAAGGACTCCACATGGATGATAGCAAAGTAAAAGCTTTTGTGGAGTGGCCCCGCCCTTCTAATGTAAGCGATGTGAGGAGCATTCTTAAGCTAGCATCTTTTTAATTATCAAAATTTCATTCGCTACTTCAACAATATTGCTGCACCACTCACCAATTGCCTGAAAAAAAGGGCCTTTGGATGGAACAATGATGTAGAACAAAGTTTCACCACCCTCAAAGAGAGGCTCGTCACAGCACCTATCTTGGCACTACCAAACTTTGACAAATTATTTGAAGTTGATTGTGATGCCTCCCAGGTTGGAGTTGGCGCCATACTTACACAGGAGGGACACTCGGTAGCATTCTTCAGTGAAAAACTTGGTGATTCCTGGTAGCGATGGACAACTTATGAACTAGAACTATATGTTGTAGTTTGCACACTCAAAACATGGGAGCATTATTTGATACAACAAGAATTTATTTTGCACACAGATCATTAATCTTTGAAGTCTATCAACATTACATCTACCACCAATTGCATGCATGCACGTTGGATCACTTTCCTGCAATGATTCGTGTTTACCATAAAACATAAGTTTGACATCTAGAATCGAGTAGCAAATTCCCTTAGCCGTCGATCATCATTACTGTCCATATTACGTCATGAAGTAACTAGCTTTGATTACTTGAAGGAGTTCTATGAGGGTGACCCTGATTTCAACAATGCATGGGTGAAATGCTCAATTGGCCATCCAGAACAAGATGTTAATACAAGGTGGGTTCCTTTTTCAAGGATCTCAGTTGTGCATTCCCCAAAGCTCACTAAAAGAAAAACCGATCCATGAGTTGCATGGTGGTGGTTTAAGAGGACATCTTGGACGTGACAATACCATTGCATTGTTAGAGGAGCGTTACTTCTAGCCCCAGCTCAAGCAAGATGCTACTTGCTTTGTACAAAGATGCATAACGTGCCAAAGATCCAAAGGACAATCCTAGAACACCAACCTCTATTCCCCTCTCCCTATTTCGACAACACCATGGAATGACATCTCTATGGATTTTGTGTTGGGACTTCTGAGAACATGTACAGGCCTTGATTCCATTTTTGTAGTTGTGGATAGATTTTCAAAAATGGCACACTTCATACCTTGCAAGAGGACTGTCGATGCTAGTAATATAGCAAACTTGTTCTTTCAAGAAGTAGTTCACTTACACAGCCTTCCTTAATCAATCACGTCTGATAGAGACTCCAAGTTCTTATCCTATTTTTGGAGGTCCTTATGGTGACGTCTTAATACTGCCCTTAACTTCAGTTCAACTTGCCACTCACAATTGGATGGTCAAATTGAAGTGGTGAATCATACATTGAGAAACCTCCTTCGAACAATTGTCAGTGAGCATCCAAAGCAATGGGATCATGCCTTGGCACAAGCAGAATTTGCCTACAACTGTATGCCTAATAGAACAACAAACAAATCTCCTTTTGTTATCGTCTATGAAAGGAGCATTTCCCCATTGACACTTATAATAAGCTGAAGGACAAAAAGTTTGGACCTTACCGCATCACCCAAAATCAACGACAATGTGTATGTCGTTGATATTCCATCATCTTTCTCCATTTCACCAACCTTTAATGTGTCTGACTTGTTTGAGTATCACCCTTTGGACGATCCGTGTTTTGAAAGCTCTGGAGAGAAAGCTTGTTGGAGGAGGGGCTGTCTAATGTAGGACTAGCTATACTATAGGACTCTCGAGGGGCAAGCTGCATGAAAGCATCATCAGAATATGAGGAGACGAATGCGATAGAAGCTTAATCACCTTTTGGAAGTCGAGGAGATGAAGCATTCTCTTTAATATTTACATTTACTATCTAGGTGGTTAATAGTTATCGTGTGTCTTTAAATAAGGAGAGTTTTGTAGTTCTAAAGCCATAACTTGTCATATATTGATCAATCAAATCTCTAGAGTTGATATCTTCTCTTACCAATCACCTTTCTCATTTTCTTCCTCTCCTCCTACTTTCTTCCCTCATCGACGTTTTTGTCTACACCACTCTTAGAACTGAAATCTAGTGGTGGTGCAATAAGAATCCGGTTGGTGCAACGGGTGTTCGGTGGAGTAGTCAGATTAGTGCAACAGATGTCTGGTGGAGTTGTCTAGTTGGTGAAACAAGAGTCCGATGGAGCAGTCCAGTTGGTGCAATGAGGGCCTAATGGAGTTGTCTGGTTGATGCAATGGGATTCTAGTGATTGTTTTAACTCCAATCCAACATCTATATATATGGTGAAAAGTCATGTTATTAAGAGAGAGACAACATTTTTCATAAGAGACATGGTGGTTATATTTTTGTCATTCTCTCTTACTATTATATCACCTTGATTATAAGGCCAATCGGAAGAGCATTTGTGGTTGGATCAAGCTGATATTTTAATAGAGAGATTATTTCTTGATAATCTTGAGATTAGACAGTTGGATCAAGGATTAAAGTAATAGAAAGTCAGATTCAAAAAAGGTTTTAGAAGGATTTCATCTGTGTAGTTCTATAGTGTACACTCTTAGTAGAAAGTTAGTTTGAGAGGTAAAATGAAGTCCGTTTTGGCTGAAATATTTTCAGTAGTTCAGGAATTCGTGAACCTTCATTCCTACTAAGTTTCGTAATTTTAGGATCTATGTAGTGATAAGAAAAATTTCTAAAACGTAGAGAGTCAGATTAGGTAATCTGTGTATCTATTGTTAGTGTTGTTTGTTTTTGTGTCATTGAATGTTAATGATGATGAATGCATGATGCCTTTAGTTAATTGCCAATGAAGATCTTTTTTACCTATTGATTATAGTAAAATATTTAGGAGTAGACCGACAAGTTTTGTGGTTTTTTTTCCTCGCACTAGGGAAGTTTTTCACGTAAAAGTTTGGTATCGTTTTACTTGTATTGCTACATTTAATTTCACTATTGAGAAGTTTCTTGTCAACCCTAAACTAGGTTCATCTTACCCATTTAATGTTGAAATGATGTAATCAACTCATGAAAAATTCTACATTACTAAACCATTCACCTCAACCTTCAAAAGCCATTAAAACACCACAATAGCTCACAAAAATCTGCATGACTACATGTAAACACCTTAAAATTGATGATGAAAATTAACCCCATAAATTAGATACAAAATTCATCAAAACAATTGCAACACTTCACAAAAGAAAACTGCACCAAATAAAGACACACCATTGCAACAAATACATTCTTTCTTAGTTGCAAAGACTCAACAATTCAGTGGCCACAAAATTCACAAAACTCTAGCTCAAACATGCATAAATCTGCATCAACATTGAACTAAAATATGCACATCAACATCTACACTAATTCCAGCCAAACAATCCACTTTTATTTAACATGAAAATCCACTCAAAATTGTAGCTAAAGGGGGGTTTGTGCACACTTGGGAAATGCAAAAAATGAAACTTGGAAAATTTTCTGGATTTGAAGGTATTTGTGTATGTCAGTAATTTAAGAAAAAAATTTGAAATCTTTGATAATATAAATAGTAGATTTTTTTAGATTTTTTCCTCTCCCCCTTATGAAATTTTTGCTTATACCTCCATCTAAGTGGCTCTTGTGTCTCCGCCATCATAAATGCGAGCATCAATTCCCTTCAAATTGCTTCTATCGCCATCGTCATAGTCGAGCACATTGTTACTATTCACGACTTGAAACTAAGTGTTCTCTTTTCTTCATTGTTGTTTGTAGATTTTTCATGATATAATTTTTTCATTATCATCTTTTCTTTGTTATCACAATTGATTTTAGTTACTTTGTTTTTCTACCCCCGTTCTGAATTTTCCTTTTTCTATATTTCAATTTCTTTTACCTTTTCCCTTTCTTAAATTTTTTTTTTTTTAAAATTTCTAATGTGCACATACAGACCCTAAAGCATTAGAAAATTTATAGTAAAATACAATTCAAAATCCCCTTGTTGTGGAAACTTAAGATTGTAGTTTATAATTATAGAAAAAAACATAATCACTCACATACATACATAATCCATACCATACATAATCACTCACATTGTTTTACCAATATTGTTTTACCACATCAAGGTTGCAATATACTGAGCAAAGCCTTCCAAACTACTAGAGGAAAACTATATGGAATAGTGATAATCATTTTTAGAAAGTTGGTCATGACCCCTTAAAGGGAGTTTCTGTTAGTATGTGATCATTAAAGACCACAGAACATTCTAGAAATATCTTGGAGAATTCAAAAAAGGCAATTACAATATTGGGGAATAGCTTGGGTGGAGGGCAATGAGTGACATTTATGCTCCCAAGAACACTTTTGGTAAGTGGAGGGAATATACAGGGAATGAGAGGTTAAATTCTTCTTCCCTCCACTTGATTGTTCATGAGTTTCTTCATTTGCGGTTGAGCCCTTTGTAAGTTCTTTGTTAGCTTCTTCAAACTCTTTAGCTCATCTTCAATGGCGGCCAACTTGGTAGTCCCTTCCACAAATGGACTAATGTTCTGTGGTAGTTTGCCATATAGTCCTTTAAATGGTGATACACTTATCAAACAATGAACTAATTGTTGTAAGAAAATCTGCCCAAAGTAGCCAATATATCGACTTCTTTAGTTCCTGTGAGGCAAAACATCAAAGGTAAGTTTCAATGGTCCCATTCAGACATTCAATTTGTCCATTAGACTGTGGGTGATAAGTTGAAGACATACATAACTTTGACCCTTGTTTGAATAGTGTAAATTAGTAGTCAATGAAGACCAAAAATAACAGTTACATAGAATGAATTTTCATTAATGATAGTCATAATTCACATTGAATAAATGTCATTAATGAAGAAGATTTGGTAACAAAAAATAATGAATACCAAATTTATTACCAATAATTACCAAAATTGGAATAGAGACGAAGGGAGGTGGAGGGACCTTGCCTCCAACTATTTATATGGGTGGAGATGAAGTGGAAGAGATCAATTTAAAGCTACACATTCATTATCTCCACTACCTCCATCATCGTTGAAGTCCCCAAATGTCATTGAAAAAACTTTCATCAACGAACAATAGTGATATCAGAGCCATCCTTGCACGATTGCCTTTAGTGAGTCTCCCTTGTTCATGAGGAATTTGCGAGATCATTCTCCCACCTATGTGTGTCACCTCTCCATTGAAGTAGTCGGTCTCTGCACATCCTTACTACCCACAATTGCACCCCATCGCCAATTGTCGCCTTTACTATCATCCCCTTCATCGGTGGAGGTTAGGGTTTTTGTTAAAAAAGAAATAAAAGAAGGAATAGAAATAATAATAATAATAATAAGGAAATTTTTATTATGGTTATTTCATTAAATCTTGTTAAGTTAATTGCATGCTTTATTTGATTATTTGATTATTGCATTAATTGAAACATATTTGGTATATAATCATTATTAGGAATTAATTTGAATTTTTGCCATATATAGAATTATTGATTGATTTTAAATTGAATGCTTTAAAAGGAAATATAGATTTGCATGTTTTTAAAATTTAAAATCTTTCCTTGGTTGTTAAAATAAATTACTTCCCTTTTTTAGTGCATGAAGTAGACATAACTTGATTGTAATTGTGAATATTGAAAATTACTTGTTATAATTTGAAATTTGAAAATTATTAATTTGTAAATCAGAAATTGATTTAGAAATTTTATATTGTAATATAGATTTGAATAATTACTAGCAAATTGATCTCAACTGAGTTGAGAAGCTGAATGAAGCTAACTATGACGTGACATAGGAAGATTAAACATGTTCTTGAATTTAACAATTTGGAACATGTAATTGAAATTAATCCTCCAGAAATCAATAATGACACTTCTGAAGTGAAAATAAGAAAAATAGAAAAATGGAAAATAGAAGATAAAAAAGTAAAAACTCTTATGTTTATGTTTACGGAGGATAGTCTAGTAAAATATTTTGAATATTGCACTACTGCTTATACATGCACGTTGTGAAATGCTTTGAAAGAGAAATATAATAAAACAATTGAAATAATAATTCAGCTTCTTTTCAAAAGTACAACTCTTGCAAAATGCTTAAAGAACAAAATGTAATGGAATATGTCAACAATATAATTGTAATGACAAAAGATTTAGCTATTACAAGAATAATTACAAGAAAAATTGTAAATAGTAACTATATTAAATAATTTGCCACAGTTTTGACATGATAACCACATCTCTAATATCAGCCCCACTTTTGAATTATAAGTTAAGTTGAGTACAGAACATGAAATAATGATTAGTTGGGAACGTTATAAATCCAATTGGAAGAAGCAAATGTCTCATTTTAGATATCAAAATTTGACAAAAATAGCAAAAAAAAAACTACCATAGATCAAATCAAGCATAAGGAAAGAAACAACAAAGCTCTTATCATGCATGTAGCCAATTTGATCACTTCAAAGCAAGTTGTGCAAATAAGGACAAAAATAAAGGTAGAACCTTGGAACAAAATGGCAAAGAGATTTTGTTGGTATTGTTGAATGTAATAAAGTTGTTTTAAATTCAAACAATTTGTAAGTTGATTCTAGTGCCATAAGGCATATTGCAAAAACCAAAAAGGGCCTTGAATCATTCAAAGAATTTAGTCTTAGGGAACAACACATCTAAATGGGTAACCTATATAGATGTGGAAGGTATTGACAACTATCATTTAAATTTGAGAGATATCATTATGGTACTGAAAGACGTCCTCTATACACTTGTTGGTATAAGGTAAAATCTCATTTCTACAGGTGCCCTTGTGAAAAATGGTTTGGAAGTTAGATTTTATAATAAATGTGTATCCATAGGTAATGACAAAAAGATCTTTGCTATGAGAAATTATGTATCTAAGCATGATCTATTCAGGATTGCTGTATCTAGAACTAAAATAAATGAAATTAATGTGACTTCTAGTTATATCTTGTGTTATATGTCGAAATAGGACATAGATCAGATGAATTACTGGGCGTAATTCATTCTGGTATGTGTAGTCTACTTAGTATTAAAGCATATAATTACATGGAATATTTTGTGACTTTTATAGATGATTTTTCTAGATATGTTTATGTTTATTTAATATCTCATAAAAATGAGGTATTAACTTATTTTAAGAAATATAAGTTGAAAGTATAAAAATAACTTGGAAAAAATATTAAGGTGTTAAAGTCAGATAGAGGTGGAGAATACAATTCTAAAGAATTTAGATTGTTTTGTGAAATTCATGGAATTGGAAGGCATACAACAATGCCTTATATACCACAAGAAAATGGTACGACGAAAAGAAAAAAATAAAACTCTAATGAATTCTGTAAGATGCATACTTTCACATTCAGCTTTCTCTAAAAAAATTTTACAGAGAGATTTTGCTTATAGCAAATCATGTGTTAAATAGGATACTCTCTAAATTTGTTCCTCAAACATGTCTCGCACTGCCTTGATAAATTCTTCCAGTCCTTTTGCTACCTTTTCTAATAGATATGTTTGCCTTCAATCACTGATCTAATTTTTGAAACCCAAAATGAGTAGCATGAAACTCTTCCAACATTAACCATTATAGCTCTCGATCAGCCGCTATCACCAGTCATGCATCCTTAGTACCATAATGTCCCGCTGGTTACAATCTACCCTCCTTACATGCCTTCAACAGTTCAGCATAGGCTTCAGAATTCACTTGCCTTTGAATCTTCTTCTTCGGTCCTCCCATAAAATAAGAATCCAACTCAACTTCTGTCATCTTGAGAACCCTAGTAGATAGCTCGTCAAACTCATTGAGGTACTCTATCTACCATTGTGCCATGCAGTTGAAGTTTATACAACTCTTCCCGAAAATCCCTCAGTGGATTGTTACCAAAATTAACGACCTGTGAGCGCCTCCATAAATTCCCCCCAATCGAGCTTGTCCACTCTCGATCTGTACTTCTTGAACCAGCGTCTAGCAAATTGAGCGTGGCCATTCCCACCCATTCATTCGGTTCGTCTTGGTGGTAATTAAGCCAGGAGTTGTGTCACATATCTTGGCTCCACTCCTCGATCTGGATCTTCAAACCCCCTAAATAATGGGAAATCAATCTTGAGATTAGGGAAATGCTTACCAGTGCCCTCGCCTTTCCTTTGGCTACATTCCGACGCTGATCCTTTGGGAGCTTTGTGGTCCTTCTAGGTCTGTCGATGCCAGAAAGCTCTTCAGCCGATCTTCCAATTTGCTTAAATAATAAGATGATTTTAATATTGGCATCAATTTGAAAATATAGATTTACTATTTTTACCTAATTTATAAAAAAAGAAGCGTAAAATTTACGTAAAAAATTTTAATTAAATTTTAATCTCAACCATTTAAATATTGAATTTTACAGAAATTTTTTAAATAGCACCTCATTATTTATTTATTTTTAAAATAAAAATCTACGCTATTTATATTTTTTTAATTCAAACAATTATTTTTTCTACAATATAAAAAAAAATCAAAATCCACGTAAGCCACCTGGCGCCAGGTGAAAGCCACTTACCACCACATCTTCCACGTAACATTCTTTTTGTTTTTTTTAAAAATTTCTTTTAAAAATTCTTTTGTCCGTATTCAGAATAATAACTTTTGTAAATAAATGCCTTTTTGTCGACAAACATAATTAAAAATATTGCAAATATTCATTTTATAAGTTCAAAATTAAAAATTCCGTGAATATTGCATTTAAAATAAATATTTATAAAAATATTTTTATTATTAATACCTACAATATTGAGAAAAATAAATAGTTAAGATTTAAACATCAGTTGTTTAACGTTGATGTTGACCATAAAAATTAACCTGAGGACATATATATATAAAATTAGAATATTTATTTATTTTTAATATAATTTTATGATTTACTATTTTAAGCAATATATTATAATTATAAAATTATATAATTTTTTATATATTATTTTTTACATGAAGTGACATATTTAGACAATAAAATATTTTTTTATTTTTTAATCATTTTAAATATGTTTTTAAAAAAATTAATATTTTAAAATAATATATTATTTATTAAAAAATTTCAAATCTAAGATTATAAATTTTAGTAAATGGTACTTTTTAATTACTAGAATATGACGTTTATCATTTTAAATACGTTGGGAGTTGAGTTTCATTCGATAACAAGAGAACTTTGAAAACGACGGAGAATCGAAGTTAAGAAAAAAATAAATAAAATTATTATAAATTATGTGATAAAAATTAGGATCTCGTGTTTATTTAAGTGATAGAATTAAGTGAAATAATATTTATATTTTTTTAAAAATTATATCATTAATAATGTAAAATTTTTAATATGAATTATTTGATATAGAATATTAAAGATATTTGAGAAATTTTACTATAATGTATAATAAAAAAGGAAAATACTCTCTTATGATATCACTAGAGTTACTTTTTTAGTGATATTCTAATTCAATGGTGTAGATTAAATCTATATCATCTAAATTTTTCAATAACTCAACTAATTAATATAATCTTGATTTTCCTCTTTGTGTAAACTATAACACTTACTATTGAGTTGGTATTTCTAAATTTGTATTTATAAAATATTATATTCAATAATCTTAACGATAACTTTTTTTCTTGATCTTTATTAGCAAAAAAGTTGTATATGTTCTTGTTAAGATTTTCGTAATACACTACTATTCTCTTGAATTCTTTCATTATTATCTTTTAAATTTTGTCTTTAATCCTTTTTTTACCTTATATACATAGAAAAATGATTTAAAATTAAATATCATTAGAAAAATAACTTTAATAGAATCACCGAAGAATTAGTAAAAGTAAATATTATATATTATTTAAACAAATAGAAGACTTTATTTGTTTATAAAGTAGTTACCATACACTTTCATTCTTTTATCATTGACAGTGACATTTTATAATAATATTTATTAAATAATTTTAATGTTTTATATTAAAAATTATATCAATAAATCGTGTAATTTTTTTTTAAAATATTAACTTCATCCAAACTAATTTTACCACGTAAACAAATATGTGTTGTTGTTGTTGCCGTTGTTTTGGAACCATTAAAAAAAATTTGTATAATTTGTTCTTCAGCTGCCATGGAAGCACCTGCAGGTTCCGTCGCTGCTTCGCCTTCGTCTTCCTCTGCATCTGCATCTGCACCAGCTTTTCTGGATCTCACGCTCGCCACGCGACCCACCGCCCTCGTCGCCCCCAAGCTCGAGCCGCTTGACGAAGACGAGGAGAGATGGAACCCTAACCACCCCTGGGGAGGGGCACCAGCTCCGGCCGGCATTAGTGGCGGGGAAGAGGAAGCAGATCCTGTTCCGATCCGGCAGCTGCTCCCCAGCCCCAAGGAGGAGGACCTTCTGTCGCAGTTCTACTCACAGGAACGGTTCTTCACTGCGCAGGGGGAGGGATGTGCGGTCACCACCAACCTAGGCATCGGATGCAGAAGCCGATTAGATGTCGTGCAGAGCGGGCCGTGGGCGATGGTCCCGATGCGGCAGCCGGATGGCATTGGAGGCGGTGGTGGGGGGATTTCCGCGCTTGTGGTGCCGTCGAAGAGGAAGCCTCTCCCGCCGAGATCTGCGGAGATGGTGAGGGTGTCGGCGTTGGACGAGCGGGACCAGGGGTATTTTAGGAATGTTGTGCGGAGGACTAGGGCGACCTACGAGGCGCTCAGGATTCTGCTCCTTGTGGATGGGGCAAGGCGGGAGACGCCCAAGTGCAGGGCGGATCTGGTGGCAGCTACGGCGATGTCCAGTCGGGGGCTGTCGTTGAACCGGGACAAGCGGATCATCGGCTCCATCCCCGGGATTCATGTGGGCGACATCTTCTTCTTCAGGATGGAGCTGTGCGTGGTTGGGTTGCACGGGCAGACGCAAGCAGGGATCGACTCGGTTGCGGCCAGCCGGACACCTAATGGGGAGCCCATTGCTACCAGCATTGTGGTCTCAGGTGGGTACGAGGATGATGAGGATACCGGGAATGTTATCATATACACCGGCCATGGTGGGAAGGTCAGGCATAATCTTAAGCATTCCGTTAACCAGAAGCTTGAATCGGGTAACTTGGCATTAGAGAGAAGTATGAACTATGGGATCGAGATACGGGTTATCCGTGGATTTAAGTTCATAGGAAGCCCCTCTGGCAAGATATATGTGTATGATGGGCTTTATCAGATCGTACACTTCTGGCAGGATGTTGGGAGATCTGGGTTTGCAGTTTACAAGTACAAACTTGTTAGAATCGCCGGCCAAGAAGAGATGGGGTGCAGCTTGTTGAAGGTTGCACAGGAAATGAAGGTGCAGTTGATGAGCAATATGTTGCCCAGGGGTTACTTAAGTCATGACATTTCCATGGGAAAGGAGAATTGCCCAGTCCCACTGTTTAACGACATTGATGGTGATCCATACCCTATCCACTTTGAATACCTTGCTCGTCCTGTGTACCCTAAGTCTGTATATGCAAAGAGGACTGATGTGACCGGAAGAGGTGGCTGCCTGTGCACATCGAATTGTCTGGAAAATTGTTCTTGCATGGGAAAAAATGGGGGTGAATTTGCCTATGATTACCATGGGATTCTTTTGACAGGAAAGCCATTGATATATGAATGCGGTAGCTTGTGCCAATGCCCTCCAACATGTCGAAATCGTGTGAGTCAGCAAGGGGTGAAGAACCATTTACAGGTGTTTAGATCCAGGGAGACTGGTTGGGGAGTTAGGTCCTTGGATTTGATTCGTGCTGGGGCTTTTGTGTGTGAGTATAGTGGCATCGTGCTAACCCCAGAACAGTCAGATATAGTTTCTATGAATTGTGACAGTCTGATATACCCTGGTCGTTTTCCAAACAGATGGTTTGAATGGGGAGATCTATCTGAGGTTGTCCCGGATTATTCAAGACAATTGTGCCCCTTTATGCCTCAAGTGAGTTTCTCCATTGATGTGTCAAGAACCAGGAATGTTGCTTGTTATTTGAGCCATAGTTGCAGTCCCAATGTATTTGTGCAGTTTGTTCTTTATGATCATTATGATGCATCATATCCTCATCTTATGATTTTTGCACTGGAGAACATCCCTCCAATGAAAGAGCTCAGTATTGACTATGGTGTACGTGATGCTCCTGATGGAGAAGCATTGGTAAAAATGTCTTCTCCATAGTTTGAGGCCCAAGATAATATTTCATTTTGTACATTACTGCTACTGCTTTCTTAAGATGCCACAGGAACTTTTTATCTTCTGAAGAATATCCTTCAAGGTAACTTTTTGCATCATCACTGACATGTGCTGATCATATATTCTTACTATTTCCTTGGTGGTTTGAAATCAATACTGTTATCTTTGTATTTGATGACACTTAGAAGTGGTATTGCATCATGTTAAGGACAAAAGTTGAGTTGTCTAACAGTGTGATATAATTCCCATCTTCATCCTTTCTTTTTACAATGATGCAATCATTATCTCCCTGTGACTCTCCTTTATCTTTTAAGCAGTAGTATGAACTTGATAGTAATTATCATAAATGTTATACCTAAAAGCTTGTCCAGTGTATAAACAAAATTACAGGCTAACCTGCTGGGATGGCCCAATTGCTACTCAAGGTGCTTTTCACCCTAGAATTCTCAGTTCGACTCCTCTTGGGGTGAAATTTGGGGTTTATTCTTCACACAGCTTTCTACATAAAGGTACTAGGTATATGGATTGTGTAAGGGAGTGTGTCTTCCAGGTAAAAATTCTTGTATCTTTTGTTGAATCTTCTCATTAAAACTAGTTGGCTAGTAGAAGGTGGGTTAACCATGTTATAGGCTCATGGTTTGCTCTTAGAACATTTGATGTGGGACTATCATGCAACACTCTCCTGCACGTTGCATAAGGTCCTATTCACTTCAGCACTAAAACATTCGATGTGGGGTGGCTGATGGCCTACACGTGGCTTATAGATAGAGTGCAAAACCTAGTGTTCTAATGGTATATCAAATATTCTTAATAAAACTAGTTGACTAGTGGAAGGTGGGCTAACTATGTTTTAGGCTCATGGTTTGCCATTCAAACATTTGATGTGGGACTATTTCCCAACATCTCTTTCACATAATTGATTTTTATTCCCCTTTTTCTCTACATAGTTGGAATATACAATGAGTGTGTTCTCCTTGACTTTGATACCATGTAAACATTCAAGTCAATAAAAGTTTAATCCTCCTTTTTCTGTTGTAGGGTTGTTATAATAGGGAAATTTGGTGTAGTTCATTGCACCACTTTCCTTGATTGATAATTGTGGAAAGAGAGAAGAATGATTAATTCATTAATGAGGGAGGATTACAAATAAATACATGGGGTTAAATGGATTTTTAAATAGATAGCCACTTGACACCTAGATTAAGCCTAATAAGACCAATGAAACCAATAAGCCCCTTTTATATATAATTTCACACTCCCCCTTAAGTTGGAGAATATATATCAATTATACCTAGCTTGTTACAAAGGAACTCAAACACACAATGACTTAGCTCCTTAGTGAGAATGTCTGCAAGTTGCTTAAATGAAATATAAGGAGTGGAGATTATTCGTTTGACTATCAAGTCTTAAATATAATGACAACCAATTTCAATGTATTTGGCGTGTTCACGAGAGATTTAATTTTTTGTAATATGTATGAAAACTTGATTATCACAATACATGGACACTAGGTCATGAACAATTATCCCAAACTCTTTAAGGAGAGATTTGAGTTGCATAAACTCACAAGCTATTTGTGTCATTTACCTATATTTTACCTCAACACTTGAAAGAGAAACAGCATTTTGTTTCTTATTATGCCATGTGATAAGATTTCCCTTTATGTAGGTGTAATATCCTGATGTAGATTTCATATGTCCTCTATCACCTCTATATCCTGAATTTGAGGAGGCTTTTATTCTTAAATGCTTGTAAATAAGACCCTTTCTAGGTATGTCTTTCATATAGGCCAACTTGTGCTTTTATCTAGTGTACATTTCTTGGTTCATACATAAATTGACTTAACAAACTAAGAGTATACTATATTTGGCCTTTTAATTGTGAAATTTATCAACTTTCCAATTAGTTTAATATATATTTTTGAATTGTCTAACTTCTTAGATGATTTATCCTAACAAAGGGATTAGGCTTAATGGGAGTAAGCTTAAGTTTGCAACCAAGACAGCTAGTTTCCTCTAGCAAATTTAGAGCATACTTACATTGGGATAATACCATTTTTTCTTTCGACTATGAAAACTCAATACCTAGAAAATACCTTGGTTTGCCCATATCTTTTGTGGTAAAGGGTCCTTAAAGATAATCTTTTGTCTTTTGAATTCCAATTGTATCATTGTTAATTATAAGGATGTCATCAACATATGTAGTTAATTAAACACACTCAACTATTGCCTTCTAGATAAAAACAGAATGATTTACAACACAGTGTTGAAAACCTCCATTGAGCTTGACCTAGTTAAACTTGTCAAACCATACTTGAGGACTCTATTTAGGATCATAGATGACCTTCATTAGCCTATATACTATATTCTCTCCCTGAGAAACATATCGAAGATGCTACTCTTTGTAGACTTTTTCAACCAAATTATCATATGGAAAGACATTTTTAACATCAAGTTGGTATATTGATCATTGACAATTTGCTACAATGGATAATACATGAATAGAGTTGAGTCGAGAAACAAGAGAAAATGTTTATATATAATTAACTTTATAAGTTTGAGTAAAACTTTTAGTCACAAGATGCACTTTATATTTGTCAATTGATTCATCTAGCCTGTATTTGTTAGTGAAGACACTGTATGAGATGATGTTTGTCTTAGTAGGACAAAGTACTAACTCCCATTTGCCATGAGATTGCAATGCAATTACTTCATCTATAGTTGTCTTCCAACATGGTAGCTGTAATATCTCTTGATAGTACCTTGACATAGACTTAGAAGATATAGCAAGGGTAAGGTTACGATAGGAGTTAAGATGATCATATGAAATAAAATGGGAGATAGAGTTATTAGTGGAAGTTTGAGTACCTTTACATAAAACAATAGGTAGTTCCTGAGTGGTATTAGGTGGTTTAGAATCTGCATCAAGAAGCTTAGTAGTTTCTATCAGTGGAGTTGGTGGAGGATGTCTACATTGGCAACATACATACAATGGATGAGTAAAAGCATTGCCATCACTGCTAGGTCCATTGTTGATAAGAATAGACACAGGTAGGGGAGCATTGTTAGAACACTTAGGGTTTTTAGAGAAGTAGGATTGAGATTTAAAAGAACATCATCAAGATTCAAGGTAATATCAATAGATATATAGTAGTTTTTGTAGGAGGGTTATAACATCAATATCCCTTTCGAGTCCTAGAGTGGTCAACAAAAACACACTTGAGAGTATGAGTCAAGAGTTTATCTAACCTAGGTTAAAAATCATGAATAGAAGTAATGCATCTAAATACATGAGAAGGTAAGGCAAAAAGCTCCATATTTGGGCAAAGATGATGAAGTGGAACCTTCCTCTAAAGGGTGTAGATGACATGTGATTTACAAGATATGATGCAGTAAGAACATCATCATACTAGAGATACTTGGGATTTTCATTTAAAGGAGAAGGGTTCTAGTAATATCCAAAATATGGTGATACACTTGATAATCCCATTTTGTTGAAAAGTGCGAAGACAAGTAGTTTGGTGAATAACACCATAAGCACAAACATTTTGAAATCCATTGCTAACAAATGTTAAAGTATTATCAGTATGAAGACATTTAGGAGTAACAAAATATTGAGTTTTTATTTCAGCAAAAGAATTTTGAACAATAATTAAGATACTTTAATGATCTTTTAATAAATAGACCTATGATACCTTGGAGTAATCATCAACAAAGATAACATAATAATGATAACCATAGACAAATATGACATGATTGGGACCTTAGACGTTACAATGAATCAAATAAGAAATATTACTACTTGACATAAGTTGCAAACAATGAAAAGTAATACAATTGTCTTTTCCTAACTGACATGACTCATATAAAGGGTGAAATAGAAATCCAAGCTAAAGCCTATCTAAGTTTCTCTAGAGAGGGATGATCAAGCCTAAGGTGCTATAAGACAGTGGACTTCATAGTTGATGGCAATGCAACCAATCCGTATGGTGGAGTATTACAGATTAGGATGTACATAGCATTGCTTTGCTTATAGCTTAAACCAATTCTCATCCTTGTTTGTAGATCCTAAAAAATGCAATGAAAAGGAAAAAAAAGTCACTAAACAATGGAGTTGAACAGTTATAACATTAATAAATAAGAGACTCATGGAAAAATTGGGGACAAAAAGTCTAATTGAATTCTAGAGGAGGCTTGTATAGTACCTCGATTAGAAACTTAACAACATAGACCATATGTAATAGCAACATTTTTTAAGTTAGGTAGATTATACAGATGACTGAAAAAGATCTACATTACCTTTCATGTGATGGAAACCCTTGAGTTTATAATCTAAGGATTATCATCTCTAGCTATCAAAGTCATACCTATACTTAAAGTGGGTGCTGATGTGGTAGTGGTCGAGGAATCAACAGCTTGTAACTACATAAAACACTTATTGTCAACTTGTGATCATCACCTAGTTGAACTTTCATAAGTAGTTTAAACTAAAGATGAAACTATAGGAGAATTAGATGAATCTATGGCTACTCATGCTCATATAGGTTGACCAAAATTTTCCCAACATCATTCTAGTCTATGATTTATTCCACCATAATGAGGATAGAGAATTCAATGATTTCCATTAGTATGTCTGCCTTTGGTATTACTAGTCCCCTTTGAAGTGTTGTTTCTTGATTGAGCTTTGACGATCATGGTAGTAAATTTACTTTGAGAATTGTTCTGTGATAACCTGAGGACTTTGGCAAAGGCATTGGAGAGATCATGGTAAGCTGTAACATGCAAATCATTCCAATATTGTCTCAATGTCATAACATTTGTGGTGATTGATTGATAAACTTTCAATTCTTGAAATAGCAATTGCATCATGCCAAAATATTCCTGCCCTGACTGCCAACCATGTGTAAGGAAAAGATTTGTTTGTAAACTTCATACACTAGAATGATATTTTTCTTATGCCCACACATTTTCCTTAGAGTGTCTCAAATAGCTTTAGCTGGATGAAACATCATGACTCTACTAGCAATGTTGGTTTTCATACTATTCTCTAGTTAAGTAACAATTGTAGAATTATCTGTAAACGAATAATCATGTGAGATCCTTGATATTTGGTGGAGGCTTTGTCAGATGGTGGACCTCCCTTTGTATAGTAACAAAGGTTTGAAAGATATACACCTATACCAAGTAATTTCATGCATTTAACTTTTCTGTGGTATCGATGAGTTGACAAATTACAAATTCTTCGTGAGCAATGAGGTATCTCTAGTAGTGCATGTTTAAATGCTCACTTTTATACCTATCTAGTAGAACTTGATTGGCAGATTTCACCAACAGTACAGCTGAGCAGAGAGAAAGGGGTTAGGGTAGACAAATCCCTTAATAGTTCACCTCATCTTCAAGCCTTATCGTGGGTTACCAAAAGGAAGATGACCCTTACATGGGTTGTAGGAGACAATGCGCATATTTATGCTTTGATAGAAGTTGGCCAATGCACATTCTTGCACTTAGATGAACGTTGTATGGTGTATGGTTGCTCACTTAGATGGAAGCCAAATGACAATTGTCAAAGGTGTGTTTGCTCATGCGTGGACGATGATCGAGTAAGGGGTGAGTCACAAGAATTGGACTTGGAAGAATTGCCTAGCTTGACAACAACTATTGATGCACTGAGAGAAGTTGTGATGGAGTGGATCTGTGGAATCGACGATGTTGGTGAGAGGTGACGACAACAGTAGTGGGTAGATTAAGGTTGGAAGAAGAAAGAGAAGGATAGATTTGTAATTTTCCTTTGATACCATGTGGAAAGAGAAGACAAATGGATGATTGATTTACTAATGAGGGAAGATTACGTATAAATACATGGGGCTAAATGGATTCTTAAACAGATATCCACTTAACACCTAGATTAATCCCAGTAAGAACAATAAACCCCTTTAATACATTACTCCACAATAATTTCAAGTTTGTGAGTGTTTGTGCCTAGGAAAAAAGAGGAAAAGAAAATATGTAGTGAAAAGGAAATCAAAGGAAAATAAGTTCATTGGATTTTATTTTTCATTTGATTTCAACAAGATATTTATATATGCATGCAAAGAAAAAATTTCTTTCAAATTCTACCTTAATGGATAAGAAAAGTCAACTACTTGTTTAAAGTTTATGGTGGCAACTTAAGGAATTTACTTTCTGGTGGAAAATAGATACAAATGATATGATTTTGGGTTTACTTTTTGATCAAAAGGAAGTATTTTCCTTTTTATTGTTTTTCTTTGATTTTCAAGTGCACAACCCCATACTTGTGAATGATTAAAGGAAAAGTTGGAAACAAAAGTCACCCTACTTATAAGATGTAATGTTTATATGTTTCCTCATAGTTGGTTGCTTTGCTTTACATATCACATAAATTTTGTTGACATGGTTATCAAGCTGAATGTGTAGGTATAATACCTAGCCATATTTTATTTTTTAAGAATTTTTTCTTTTATTCATTAAAAATGTCATCATATTGTATTTTAATCTAGTTCTAACATCAACATTATTAGTCTAGATTGAATATTGTTGGTTAGATGGATTCTACCTGTTTAGGATATGTTTACCCATTTAGTGTCTATATATACTGTACAGTGTATAGTTACTTCACACATAATGAGAGATTATCCTATTCTACTTGGTATCAGAGGTTGGGGTTAACCCTAATCCCCTTTTCCCTTTAGTCGTTGGCTACCCTTCTACTGGACACATAGTGGTCTCTCTCTCTCTTTCTTTGATCATTGACTCGTTAGGTGTGCCTCTACTAGACGCTCCAATGTACCTTGTTACTCAGAGACCTCTTTGCTCAACATCTTTGCTCGGCACATCTCTTCCATTACTTGCATGCTTGACACGTCTCTACTTGGGGGCCTGTGGGTTTTGTTGTGCTTAACATGTCTTTGCGTAGGGGTATCTTTCTCAAACCCCCAACCACCCCTTGCGTTGATCTTCGAGGTCTCTTCCCGATGCTCGACAATCCCTCCTCCTCTCTTCGATTTTCGATTCTCCCATTTTACTCAAATACATGGTGTTAACTATGTTGAAACTTTTTCTCCAGTGGCTCACTTGAACTCTATTCATGTTGTTCTCTCCCTCATTATTAATTGCAGGTGGATTGTTTGTTAGTTGGATGCTTGTAATACCTTTTTGTATGGTGATCTTTAGGAGAAGGTTTTTATAGAGAAACCTCTTGGGTATATTGCTCAAGGAGAGAATTAGATTTGCCATTTGCGGAAGGCTATCTACAGCTTGAAGTAAAGTCCTTGCATCTAGTTTGCCAAACTCATTTCAGTAATGACTTTCCATGGTTTTAAGAAGTGTGCTGTAGATAATTTTATCTTCATCAGGAAGCGCTTATCTAGCTACACCATACTTGCTGTCTATGTGGATGACATATTATTGATTGGTGATGATGTTGTAGGTATACGTTTTGCTAAAACCTTCCTGTCTAAGCATTTTGATAACAAGGACATGAGACAACCACGATACTTCTTGGAAATTCAATTTGCCTACTCCAAAGACAAACTAGTTTTATCCCAATGGAAATATACTCTTGATTTATTGAAAGAAGTAGGACTACTTGGGTGTAAGCCAAAAAGAACACCTATGAGGCTAAACCTCTCTTTTGGGATTCTACCTCAGATTCCTATAGTGATGTTGTGTAGTATAGATGGTTAGTAGGGAAGCTTATTTATCTCACTATCACCAGGCTAGATATTTCATATGTTGTAAGTCTCTTGAGTTAGTTTTTGTAGAAGTCTATAGTTGTTCATTGGCAAGGTGCCTTGCAAGTTTTGGCTTATTTAAAAGGCAACCCAGGAAATGGACTAATCTACTCTGATAATGACCACCTTATTGTTGTGGCATATATACATTCAGGATATTAGGGAGATAAGGGAGACAAAAGGTCCACTCCTGGGTATTGCACCTATGTGGGGGCAACTTGGAAAAGCAAAAAGTAGAATGTTACCTTCAAGTCTAGTGCTAAAGGGCTATGTCTCAAACAACTAGCGAACTAGTGTGGCTTAGGTCTCTCCTTACTGAGTTGGGAGTTTAAGTTGCTGTTCCCATGATTATGCATTGCGATAATCAAACCACCATTCATATCAATAGCAACGACACCTTTCATGAGAGGACAAAGCACATTGAGATTGATTGCTATTATGTCCGTAAACTTGTTGAAAGAGGGGTCATTTGTACTTCCTACACTTGCTCCTTAGACTAGATTGTTGATATGTTTACCATTAGTCTTAGTGTAGGAGTATTCAATTCCTTTTGTGATAGGTTAGAAATGTTTGATATGTACATTTTAGCTTGAGGGGGAGTGTTAGATGGATTCTATCTATATAGTGTATAGCTGCTTCACACATAATGAGAGATTACCCTATTCTACTAATATATCCATTAATAATTACATATATTCATGTAGTGTGTAATGGAACATTGTTATTTATTTTTAACATATACTCATGGGGCCTGAGTTACAGGAGCCCAAGATGCCCTAGGTTAATGCTCGAGCAATTTGACAATTTTAGTAACTTTGGATTTTAAGATATCAACATTATTAGTCTACAATGAATGAAAGTAGTTATTTTTTTTAAATCTACTGTGAAAAGGTAGTGTGCATCTGGCCCTAATTTCTTATAGGGCTTTGCAAGAAGTTTGAAACATCAAGTGTCTTTTATAAATGTTGTTAAGGTATGGGTCTACCATGAAAGGCTGTTTATTTTTCCAAAGATTGTTTTTCAAAATACTGTGAAATAGTGAAGAAAGGCATGCAGAAGAAGATGGAAATTATGGCTACGTTTGGGAACAGTTTTTTCAGCTTTGAGAGTGGTAAAAAGTAATTTTCTAGCTTTCCTTTCCAAACGCCCATGTGATTGAGAATGATTTTTGAGTTTGGGAATAATAAGGTTAATATGAAAAAATTGTTTTGAAAATCTGCCTATATCATCATGACATTGAGAGTGATTTTTGAGTTTGGGAGTAAGCTTCCCAAATGAAGCCTATGAATGTGGATATTAAATTCACTAGTGATATAGTTAGAGTGCCACCTGAAAATGCCATGGATCTAGTTAAAAAAGTTCTCAAAATGTATAGCAAACCATGGACAAGGTGATCAAGAGGCGTGAGAGAATCTCATTTGTTGGGTTATTTATAGAAAAATATGCATATACCCTTTTTTTTAGAAAGCACTAAGAAAGAAGTTGATATTGATTCGTTTAGTGCTAAATTGGACAATAAGTTTTCCTTTTTTTAGCCCATTAATAATTTAATACATTCCAAGACACAAATGGTACTTTGATTTTGTTGGCATGGTTTCCTTGCATGAGAAATTAAGAATGGTAATTACTATTGTTGAAACATTTTAGGAAATTCTTGCTTGAAAGGAAAAAAGCATTCTTTTGTTATTGTTCGTTTGAAAGAAAGTAGCATTGGTGGGTTATTCCTCATTTTAAAATTTTATTACTGACTTATTGCTCATTAAATTATCTCTATGTTCTAAAACGGTACTGGAGTGCATATTTTGTTTGTACAGAACTCTTCTAGTTTATTAAGGTTTCTGAAATGTTGTGAGATTGAATTCTATATGATAGCTAGGGGCTGGGAAAGATTTTTGTGTGGGTGTCAGATTATCTACATTTGGGTTGGTGTGGTGAAGTATCCCATGTTAGTGGTTGTTGGATGGTTTAGTGGTGTACAACACACACTTGCCTATTTCTGAAGTTTGTGTATGGTAGCAGCGGATGTTTGGTACAACATATTGGTTTGTTCTTGCTCTTACAAATTATATATCCTTTTTTCAGTATTTACTATGGGTCATTGTGTTGTAAATGTAGCTACCATGAAATTATATATCCTTTTTTTTTCAATATGTTCTCTCTATAGCTCCAACCAGTAAGGTTTGATTAACTCCTCGATATATTACTTTTTGATCTTTAAACTGTTCATTTTGATATATCTATTTCTCTACAATGAGAGGCTTCAATGCTGCCATGAAAATATGTGCATGCCTATTATTTTATTTTCTGATAATGCTGATTTTTGTTGAAATGCAGGCATTGAAAGGGTTTCATAAATGCTGGGTTTTTTTTTAAAAGTTGTGTGCTTCATGAGTTCCCTTGACAACAAAGAGGATTCTGAACACGATGAATGTTTCCTGGTGTGGCTTTATGGGTAAGCAAAGTTTTGTTATATAATAACAAGGTCACAGAGATGTGCATCTTTCATTTCTACAAAATGACTAAACCTTGCAACACAAGGTGTAAATATCGCCTGATGAAAGATGTACTGAGGCATTGCTTGCATCCCTGTACGGTAAATGCAATGTACTGTTGTTTGGTGTATGTATTATGTGAACATTAATAGGCATCTCATGTGAGTTTTTATTCTGTAGCATGTTGCCTTACACCTTGCCATATATTTGGGTCCTTCTGCTTTCTGAAATAAACGAACAGAATCTCACCATCTATTCCAACCATTGAAAGACTTACATTCGACCAGAGTTATTGGCTCTGAGTTTTTATGAAGAAACCTTTGATTTCTTTTTTTGAAATGCATAGATGAATTTTCATCCTTGTTTGTTCTAACAATAGTCTTGTGGATTGCAAAAATTTATTTTTCATGAAATAAATTTTAATTATCTAGGAGAAATGATCCATCATCATGTACCAAATCAGATTATTTACAGGTATTTCACTACGATCAACTTTTTTCTCACATTGAATCTCTATTGCAAAATGATACTAATGTTGATTAAACTATGTGTGTAATCATGTTGAACACCAAACTTTCTAGACTTCAAGAATCTTATGAAGTGGAAAGTATGATTGCAGTATTGTCACGGTCAGAGAAGAAATTCAAAGATAAAGGCACAATCATGATCAAACTTGACCTAAGTTTTGCATCTGCCACAATTACTTTAAAAGTTTTTATTTGAGCTCATTTCAATCATCCAACAAGTCTGAGTACCATTAGGTACTTTACCTTGGAAAGGTCTTTGGCCCAATGGGGAAAGGCAAATGATAAGTTCTTTTTGATGAAAATGTGTTTGTATCTATGGATAGGCTTTTGATTCATACAATCAATTGTCATGAGTTCTGATCAAAAGGTCTTGCCTATGTGATTTGCTTAATCTTTTAGTTATTCATAAGCCTAGAGCAGTTCAAATTGTCAGGGTGATCAGAAGTTCCCTTTTAGCTACTGTAATATGTTGGGAGAAATTGGAGATAAGGCAAAGCAAGAAGTAGAATGTGGTGTCGAAATTTGGTGTTGAGGTTGAGTGTAATCTTTGGTTAAGCTGATGTGGGCTACATCTTTTCTAATTAAGTTTAGTTTTATTGTTGAGATTCTTATGGAAATGCGTTGTGATAATCAGGTAGTCATATTATTTGCTAAAAATTCCACCTTTCATTAGAGGATGAAGCATGTGGTTATTACATTTGGGACATGGTGGTGTGCAAGATAATCTCCACACTATAATACTCAATCTTTGAAGTAGCTACCTGTTAACCAATGCCCTGCGTGTCAGAATTTTTGAAACCTTGTGCTAAACTAGACATGATGGATGTTACATGCTTGAACTTGAGAGTGTTAGAATATTATGTCTTGATAAGGTTATTCTTATAATAGGATAATTGGGTATTTATTTACATATCCAAACTCTATATGTACAACACATTTGTAATTCCTCATTAATAAAATAACACATTTGGGCTTCTCACATGTTGCAAATTTGCAATATATGCTTGTGTGTGAGTTCAGTACTTTGAAATGCATTGACAGATGAAAATATCAAGTTATTGCTCATGAAAATTAGCTGCAGTTAGATTTTGGTCAAGAGTAAATTACATTTGTAGATGTTGCCATATATTTACAAATAGTCCTTGATATTGAGTAATGGTTCACATGATGTTTTTGACTCTTTGGATACTTTTTGAAATATAAGGTTTAGCAAATAGGAACTTTCTTGTCTTAAAGTACTTCCTACAGTCATTACAGTTAGTCTTTATAATAAGACTCATCCTGTGGAACACATGGGTTAGACACCAATATCTTAATGAAGGAAACTTCCCGGTGGATTGGAAGTGGCCCAAAGGGAAATATATAGAGTGACCCCTAAATCCTGATGGAATTTAACATCAAAGTATGAACAACTCATCAAAGTGAATAGAGCAAATTGATTATTACAATGCATGGGTATGGGCACATCAATAGCAAATTGATCCTTGAAAATAAGTTCAAAATAAACACCCATATGCATTACCAGAATACAAGTTGTCTTTTTGTGAGATGAGTTCTATCCTGCATTGCCTACCAAATGTAATTTTGCATTCTTTATAATATATATGAAGTTCATTTCACAACATAGTCAAGCATACAATGAATTCTGAAGAACTAACAAATATATATCATGTTCTAAGTTCCCAAAAACAGTTCAGAAAGTTACAAGAAAGGGAAAACATATATGATTTTGGTGTTAGTGATTGATATAGAAGAGTGAATGGTATAGATGGGGATTATGATTATGTTATATATATGTGTGTCTACATACATACATACAGACAGACAGCCAGAGAGATAATTTGCTAAGAAAGTTAAATGATTTAGTAGCTTCTATTTCCTTTTAGAACTAAGAAGGGTATTTTAGTTGAAAGGGTATTTTAGGAATCCAAAAAATGCAAGTCCATGAGTAAGGCACTTCTCTTAATATAATGGATATACACACACGTTATTACTTTTGAATGAATAGTTTTGGTTTCACAATTTTTTTGTTTTAGTTTCGCAATATATTTATATGTTTTAATTTTTGTGTCAATTTTATACGTTTTGATTTAGGGCCATGAGTTTTTAGTCTTTGTTTTACAATTTTAGCTTTAGTTTCTCTGCCTCCATGCTTTTTAAGATCCATCCTTGATAGCCATTGGATCTGTAGAAGTCAGCATGAACAAAGGTTAGGCAGATGATAACATAGAGGAGGTCAACTAAAAGTCCATGTTGATAATATTTTATGTAATGTAGTAAGGTAGGGAATCAATTCTGAGTAATTGAGTTGACTAAAACCATTTAGTTTCATACTTTCATTAGGATTTAGATCTAGATGTCTAGATTTTCCCAACAATTTCTGAAAAAAGAAACTATAATAAAGAAGCATGCTTCCATGGAAATGAGGTCCTTCCACATGGACTTGGACTTGCTTTGATGATGAAGACTTGTGTTTAGGCCCTTGGTGAACTTTCTTTGAAGAAAGCATACTACATGGGAAAGCTTCCTTGCAAAGTCATTTTGTGATATATGGCAATAAGATCTTGGTATATAAAAACTTGGTTCTAGCGTCTGTCTTCACATGCTTCATTTTTTGCCCTCTTGGTCATATATATGATTCATGACAAACTTTGATTTTATTTTTTTTTAAGCTTGATTGTGTTCATACGAAGTCATATATTGTAATTATCAATTGGTTTTAAATTAGATTTTTACTTGATATCAGTACTAATTTCTGTTGTAGGTTATTTATAAGTATAAAAATATAAAAAGTTAGAAGTAAATGTGTGTGTTGAGATAAAAACTCACATTGGTACAAAGGAAAGAGAACTTGACTTTATATAAAGGAAGACCTTTTCCTCTAACCAATGATCTGCTGTTTAAAGTAAACATTCTGGACAAGACTGCTCTCGGTTAACGGATTCCCAATGAAGGAACAAGAGAGCCATGTGAATATGAACTGGCATTCTTCCACTTTCGGCAGAATAAAATACAATTGCCAGGTGATTTAAGTATTATCAAACCAACTGCAAAAGTTGGAATAAAGCCATGATGCTTCCACTAGCAGACATTCTTTTAGAAAGATTCTTTGCTCAAAGATGTATTCTCTACAGAGGTGGAAGATGTTGCTTGTTGATGTTGGAACATGGAGGTGATGGGCTTATTAATTAGACCCTCTTTTACTGCAGTCTTTTCTTTTATAGTTTTCATTTAATCTTTACATCTAATGATATGCATTATAAATAATACTTATAGCTAAATAAGCATTTTTGTAATTAGCAGTCTTTGTAAAACAGTAAGATTTATTGTTATTTTCCATACCTGTCAATACTTTGTAGGTACTTCAAATCATTAACAGGAAATATCAACCTGTACAGCACACATGATTATTTTTCAATTATATTAATACTAGTGAAAAACACATGAATTACACATGGGAAAATGGCATTTTTGTTTTTTATTCAATAATATAAATTTATCTAATACCAATTACCATCTTCCTAATAAAGGCTTATTTCCATATTTAGAAGAACAATTAGTGTTCAGTACAAGTTATATTTAGCATTATATATGGGTATTTTGAGAAAGTAACAGATGGAATGATTGTATTTAACAAGAGGGAGTGTTTTTTTAATTATATAGAAATGGTGGTAAGTTATGAATTTGTTTAACATTTGGTAGGTTAAATTAATTGTGATTGGAATGGTATTTTAGAAACATCACAAAAGTGGCAGGTCCACCGGAAGAATACTCTTTATATTATAGATAAGGGAAGCTTTCCCTTTGTGACTTGTATGTAAATTTCTATAAATTTTGCATTTTATAACAGATTTCCTTCACATGCCTTCCTTCACTGGTAATCTTTTTCTTATTACGTTCTAATCACTTTCTACATCTCTATTTATCAACATTGATTCTCACATAATTTATTCTTATTTTTAATCTTAATTTTCAATTTCATATGCTATTGAAAGAATTTGAAATGCAAAGAAAGTGAAAAAAAGAATATTTATTGATTTCCACCTATACTTAGTTATGTATGCCAGTTCTATTTAAATAATTTTTTATATATCACGTTTCAAGTAGAATCCATTCTCTTCCATTGTTAAATAATAAATCTTATTATCTATATGTAATGTGATTATCATGTTATAAAGTGGGTTAGGCTTCCGTCCATAGAATACTTTGCATCGAGCTCATAGATTTAAAGAGGACAAGGTAGGCCTTCTAAAGGTTTAGGTAAGTTGGATTAGGGTGAATGGACTTTTGAGGCTCAAGGAGTCATCATCATTTAGTTTAATGAAATGTTAAACTAGGAAAACTTATAAGATGTATGTTTACATGCTAGTGATACCATGCTTAAGGGATAAGATTCATTAAGGTCTAATCAAAGAGTTTGAAATAAGTTTTCTAAATACGTATGGGAAAAGTGTTAGACACCTCACACATCTGATTTGTTAGCCTCTTGTGTATTACAAGTGTAAAACATGTGAAGTGAGGTTTTGAACTTATTGGAGCCTAAGGAGATATTGGGCCTTTGGGCCTAAGGAAAAAAAGGCTAAAAAGTTTAAAGGAAAGTTGTGAATATTTTCACACCTATGTAATAGGTTGAAAGTGGTCATAGTCTACATGGTTTTATGAAGTTAATTTAGATAAAATCCAAACAAAAATGCAAGTAATGCATGACATGTGATGCATGAGTTTTGCAAAATTTAAATTATGGAACCTTTATACAACATAAGGTATGATGCAATTTATGATGCATGAATTAGTTGATTAAGCCTTATTTAATAATGCAATCATTTGTGATGCATGACTTACCTATACTTACCTTTTCTTTGATTTAAATCAAGGAAATGTAAGAAATGATGAATGATTTACTATTTTTAAAGTGACCGTGACCTCTAATTTAAATATGTAAAATGTATGTAAATTATGCATAAAGAAGTAAGCAAATTGCATCCCCATATAATTCTATACAGGGAGGCCAAATAATATTAACAATTGACTTTTCAATTGTTAAAGGGTGAAATCTATGCATTTTTATATGAAGAAAGTAAGATAAGTAATAGACTTATCTATTATATAATCAAAAGGGGTTTAACATTTAACATACAGAAATTTTCATAAACTTTGAAAATATTTAATAAAATGCATACTCCTCAGAAAATTGCAAATAATGTGTTTAATGAAAGCTTGTGAAGTTTACTGTAAGCAAAAAATATTAGTTAGCCGAAACTATCACTAAAAACCCTTGAATTACCACAAAACAAAGGTAGACGCACTTAATTTTAGTAAACAGAATTGCCAACTTGTTGGCAGTTCAAAAAATCATAACTATTAATCCGCTTGATGGAAAAAATAGTGTTCAAGGTCTTGAATCGAAGTGCACCACCAAGGAAAAATATGTTTGTAAAAATTTCAAAACTACAGGAATTGCAGAAAATGCAATCAGATGGATATGTCTGCAGAAACTAGGTGAGGTTGGTCTGTTGATTGCAACAAATTTTGGAAATTCATAACTCATTGTTCGTAAACTAGAAAAATGCAAACAAGGTGTTAAATTGAAGAGGTGAGATGCAAGCTAGTAAATTTGATCTAATTAGCTAATTAGATTCAGTTTAACTTGTTAACTGATGCAACCTATTTTAATCAATGACTCTGAAAATTTAAATTGAGTGATTTCATGATTAATTATATGATTAAATATTTAATTCAAGTAATTAATTGGTAAAGTAATTTTTAAGGATTTTAGAGGAATCTATTGCGTATGCCACCTACGTGACCATGTGTTTGCCATGTGGTCCAACCTGAATAGGGAAATTGGTAAATAGGCCTTGTGGGTCTGAATTAAAGGAAAAAAGGTGGAAGCAAGCATTGATGGCCCATGAAGGGTGCAACCTCACATGTGGAAGGGAAATGGGGGTCAGGGGTCCGCCCATAGGGTTCAATGCGGTTAATGGGTTTTTAGGGTGGAAAATGAAGGGTGCCTTTCTCACCTTAAGGGAAATGGACCTTACTGGTTCGCAGAAAAGGGTATAATCTTTTTGAGGGAGAAAATAGGCCTTTGATCTGTTTTGCTAACCTTACTGTGACGATGGGTCTTAAGGGCCCAAGTTGATGAACAATGCTAATAATTAGACCTCAACGGTCTAATTAACTGTCATGAGACTTCAAATGCATAGGCAGGGTGAATCAAAAAATGGAGGTGTCTACACTATGCTTCTAATATTATATGAAAATAACATGCTTACAGAGAAAAAATGGAGTTCTCTCACTAAGCTGTTTTTCCTTTTGAAATTTTATTTGAGTTGATCACTGCAAGAAAAATTCTTAATGATTAACTTGATTATTTATATAGGAAACACAGGATCTATGCTAATAAATAAATTCTTCATCTCTGTAGCTGTGTTTCTCATCTCAAGGGGAATAAAGAGAAAGGGAGAGAAGAGGGCAGGCAGAGCAGAAGCCCAAGCTGAAGGCAAGTGACCTCACCAGATTCATGTGGAGTGGTTACCATGTTGGGTCACCCACTTCATGAGTCGATTATGACACCCAATCCAGAGAAAATCACCAAAATAATTCATGTTATGTACCAACTAAGGTTTCTGATAATTAATCAATTACAAAAATATTTCTGCAAGATTATGGTTTATATATGTTGGTAGGTAAGATCATTATTATGTATTAATTTGCTTAAAATTTGGGCACAAAAGACTTTATGGTTCTCAGAAGACAACCACCCAAACCTGATGGTCTCATGCATTGTCATCATCTTCGAGCAGTTGTGGTTGAATATGTTTGCCCCATAAAATTCTTGGAGTATCTTGATTTATACACCTTTTTGGAGATTGTAAAATATTTTATTTCAAAATAAATAGATGATTAGTAGAGGGATTCATTATAGGCAAAAAAGGATTTGTAGGTGCTTATAAAAGTTCTGTCAATTATGAGATTGATGATTGGTATGATTTTTTGGTAAAATAGTGGACATGATTTTTTAGGTGAAGAAAGAAGATTCAGGTTACCTGGTCAAAAAATCAAGTTACCTAGCTAAAAGACTTGTTTACATTTGAGTGGAATTTTTAGAACATATTGAGAAATGGTGAGACTTTTGACTTTTTATTTTCTACCATTTTACATCATTTCTCACAATTTTCGAAAGCACAAATTGTATTTTATAATTAAACATGTTTAATTGTCACTTGAGTGGAATTCTTGTAACCTTTTTTCAATTGTGATTGCATAACTCCAATTTTTCTTTACCCTGTTTACCTCATTGAAGAAAAAAAAACAAATGAAAGACAGCCTTTCAATTATGTCTTACCCCAAGAAGGCTGGCACTCATGATAAGGTAAAGGGGTTGAAAACCATGGCTTAATTATGTCTGGTCAAATGGTGAAGATTAGGATTAATGTAATTGTTACATTGGGGAGTTTGCATTTTTAGAAAGTATGATAAATTGTGATAAATTGTGAGAAATGGTAAGAAATAATAAGTCAATTTTTTTATTGTTTTTCATACTTTTCAAAATTACAAACATAATATTTATTTTTAGTAAGAATTATATTCAAACAAAATTACAAGAATACTATATATATATATATATATATATATATGGGTTTAATGGTTCTGTAGGTGTCTACAGAAGTGACTTCTGTAGGTACCCGTTGGATTAAAGATTAACGGTTGTTTGATGAAGAGAGAGTGTCCGAAAAAAAATCTCTCTCGCGGAAAAAAAAACTTTCGTCGATGACACTCGTGTAAAAGCAGTTCATTTATTTTAACAAAAAAAAAAAAAACAGGACATTGTCACTTGTGATTTGGGATTTGGGATTCGGGATTCGGGATTTGGGATTTGCGATTCGGGATTTAGGATTTGGGATTTGGGATTCGTCACCTGCGATTCGGAATTTGTGATTTGTCACCTGTGATTCGGGATTTGGGATCTTTTTGAAGTTATTGAATGGAATACGAAAGGACATTAGTTAGCGTTGGATTTACCAATGGGTTATAGGTTTGCTTTTATGTTTTTAAAAGTTGATTTATTAAGTGCATTGATTATACTTTCGTTTAACATGAATGAACATTTATTAGGGGAAAAATGTTTGCAACATTTTTTGGGAAAAAAGTTAGTTAGACTAAAGTAAAATATGTTTAATCTGAAATGTTACCCATCAATTACTCTGTAAAATTATTAACTACCCTGTAAAGTTATCAATGTACATTGAAATTTAAAGTTATTTATCTTAGTCTGTTGGTAATTAAAAGGTTGTAATATGTACACCTTTACAGAGTGGTTGATAATTAGTGGTTGATAACTTTAATTAAATGTTGGTTGATAATTTCAAAGTCCCACTCCTTTATTGTCGCACTTTTAATTAAAGAATCAATCATTCTCGAATTG
>JAMKPZ010001753.1:0-22092 GCA_024699675.1 Amphibolis antarctica | reverse complement strand
GCCTGGGGCCGGAAACGTCGACAAGGAACCTACCAGCCGGTTCGGGGACTTGGCCATCAACCTCGACATCAGAGTAGAGCGGTCGGAGTTCGATGGGAAAGTAGCTGCTTGGAGGAGGTTGGGTTGGGGTTGGGGTTGGGGTTGGGTGGAGGAAGGGGATTAGGGAATCCGGGGAGAGGGAAGTAAAGTGGGAGCCGTAGAAGGGGTGGGGGTCCAGGTGGAGGACAGATTTACCGGCGGCGGCGATAAGAGACTGGGGGAGGCCGGTGCCGAGGACGACCAGATCGAAGGTAGAGGGATCGATGGAGATCGTCGATGGAGGGGAAATTTCATCGGCCATGGCGCTAAGAGGCCACCGACCGGAAGCGACTGGCCTTGCCGGCGACAACGCTTCCGACTGACCCCTGGTCGTATTAAAAGATGTAAAAAAAATTTAATTTTATTATAATTATAATTATAATTATAATTTTTTCGAATCAAGAAAATTCTTATATAAACAAAAATTTTATTACAATGTATTTTTCTAATCTTATGTATTTTACTTAACATCTCTCGATCATTATACGAAAAATATAAAATTATTTTTAAAATATTAAAATATAAAATATTTATTAAAAAAAATTAAATTAATTTTTTAAAATTTTCATAATTTACATAAACAATCTTAAAAAACATTTTACTTTCTAATTTTCCATCTCCATTCCTTAAATTTCTGTTTTTCTAATTTTTGACTTATACAAATGGACCATAATTGTACAATCTTGTTTGCAAGACAGAAAATGATAAAAATTGAAACTTACATATTTATGCAATTAACCAAAAATGATGGAAATTGAAATTTAGATGTTTGTTTATAAACATAATTGAAATTTACCTGATTTTTTGTTCTTTCTTCTTTTGCTGTATCCCTGTGTATGATGAACAACCTTCTTAAAAAGGAACAAAATATGATCAAATCTTCTGACCAGTGAGTGACTATCAACTCCTCTTCATGTAGGTGATTCTCATGATTTCCAATCAACACTATATAAACAACAGTTTACTAATTAGGTCTTCCACTTTATCATAAGGCCTATTCTAAGTGTGTGCAATACTTCTAAATGTCTTATATCATAAGAGAACATCATTGAGATCTATAATTTTTCCTAAGATACAAATGCTAACTCAAAACTACAAAAATAACGTTTGTAAATTTTATCAACATCCTTGTCCCTTTCTCCATCTTCATTTTCTCCCGTTTTGCTTGACTTACCTTGTCATTATTGATTGAGTTCGTACATTTTTCTTGGGCCTAGTACTGCATTACCATAAATCTTGCAATAAACTCGATATATCTTACAAAATATCTATCATTAAGTTTTGTATCATCAAAATCAATTTGAAAAAGATTTTCTTAGCATAGGTGTGTGCAACATCCTCCAACGTGCTTGTAGGTCCTTAAACACACCTTAGAGTGCCCATTTTCCCCCTTGGAGTGGAGATCATTGGCAGGAGAGAACTTGTAGACCACAAAGAAAGAGAGAAGTTGAAAGTGAGAGGGAAAAAGATTAAGGTTTTCCATTACACGTGAGGTATAAACACATAAGTGGATCTTAACATGAATTCTAATACCCATATAACATAACTTCTAACAAGACAAATGGGGAGAAGATGAGTGGAGCAAGTGGCAATGGATAGAGTAGAATGGATTAGGAGCGCGATAGTAGTCTAGATAGGGAAAAAATAGACTAATGGTGCTAGTGGTGGTGGTCTTGATAAGGGTCAATGTTAGTGTAGTAATAGTTAAGAGGACAAGAACCGTAAATTTTGTTGATTTCTAATTTTGCCCTTTTGATGTATTTGTTAGGCTTTTTATAATATATAAATTGAAAATGATTCTTATAAAGTGATTAACATATATATATATATAAATATTTTTAGCCATTAATTTTATAATTCTTTATAATATTCATACTTTTTTAGAATATTTTTTTAAATGCATATTACATTTAAAATTGATTAAATTTATAATTATCTACAGGGTGGTGACCCTTATATGACAAAGAAATTTATAAAAAATACAATCATTCCAATCTATATAGAATGGAAGTAATGAGATCTTTTATTAGGTTTGAAATTTTTTTAAATTGTAATGGGTATATTGGTCTTTTTACCATCTAGAGTAGTTGATCTTTTGGAAAGCTGTTAGAGCTACTCTAAAAAATGAACTACATGAATAATGAAAAGATCTACTGCTCTGCTCTTGTTACTATGTAGAACTGATGTGTTTGTTGAACTTCAAATTAGGTCTACTCCCAATAGTAAAAAGATTTGGGAAAAGATTCAACAAACAAATACACTCTTTAGATTTTCAAAGCTTAAGTTTTAATACCATGTTGCCATAAAGAATTAGGTGGAAGTTGTCTTCATTGGGATAGCATAAGGTCTTTCTAAAAATAAAGGACTACAAAAAATGAACACATATATAATAATTAATGTGGAACTAAACCTACTTAAAAAACATAACATTACTCAATATATAAATATAAGGATTCATTTATTCATAGACACTAATAGTTGCCATTGCTACCTATCCCAACTATGGTTGGTGGTTGGTGGTTGGATAGGGCCAAGACCACAACAGAGGTTGATGATGAGAGAAGAATCTAGTGACATTAGAAATGTTAGCCGAAGAGCTAAGCCCCTTGGTCAATGCCAATAAAGAAAGAGTAAAAGGTGGTGAAGTTTGATAAAGGTTGTGGTGGCAATTTTCCTAGGTCAAAAGCCTTAAGACACTTGTACCACGTGAAAAACAAGATTAGGGAATGAAAGGTACTACATGGATTAAGGATAATGAACATATTATATGGATAATGAGAAACAAACCCAAGAGCAAATGGATATCCATTAACTCATTTTCCCTTACACTAGTTCATCAACATTTAATACACATATACATGCATACATATGTACATACATATGTATGTTTACATCTACCTATCTATTGTTTTCAATATTAGAAATTTTAAATAAAACATCTAAATGGTTGAAGTTGATCGATATTTTTTAACATATTTATAAATTAATTTTCAACGAATATAGATGATTATATATTGTTAATTGCATGATCATAAAATGAAGCATTGAAACTATCATAAAACACACCTTTGGATGAACATGACAGACTTTCTTGATTTGTATGAAATTTTTTGTGTAGGTTTTTATGTTATAAATTCAATGTAAACACTTTGCACTCTGAAACCTTAGGTATAGAAAACAAATAGAAAGTATTAACTTATTTTGTACTTATAAAAGTAAGGTTGTAAATGAGACAAATTTCTATCTACTACCTGCCGAGACCTACCTTATAGGTAGAAAAGCTTCTACTTTATTATCTATCTACTGATTAAAACCATAATCTGTAAGTATTATCTATTCTTTTGCTTTTTTTTATTATCTACTCATTTAGTTGGGTAGACAAAGGTACGAGTAATCTATACTTGTCTTATGCCTACTTCGTTTACACATATGTGTGCACACAAACTCAAACTTAATGCTACTGTTCCTTCAGTTCTCTGAGTCAGCTTGATTAGGTTTTAAATTAATTTGGTGTGGTACTAGTTTCTCCTTTCTGTGTCTAATAAATTCTCGTCAAGTTGAGGTTAAGTGCAAAATCAGGGTCAGGGTATCTCTGATTTCTCTTTTCATAAAAAATAGAATTTTCTCTTAACAACAAAGTAATTTACATTTCAGAACTGAACAGACAATGTCATCCAAGTTAAAAGGACACTACTACAGAAATTAAAGATATTCATTTCACTTTATAATTGTACATACTCTGTCGGAGTTTCCTAATCTCTTCAGATGATTCCAAAAGCAAATGGTCCACATACAGACAGACCCCTGAACCACTGTAACAAAAATATATGCACCCATATATGTCAGCATACGATGTGTTTTCTACTCCAAAGTAAACAATGTTTTCCTAGTTCTTCTTACCAACAAACATTCTTTTCATCCGAAAATCAAAATATGCGTACAAATTGGCAAGCAGAAAAACTTGTCTCCAAGCAATCATAATGTGTAAAAGTAATTAGCAACATCAACAAACCGTGATTTGAACTTTACAAGATTTGAACGTTGAAGATTTGCATCTTTAGAAATTCTTGGAGTTGTTATATACATGCATAAACATGTAAACCATGACACAACAGATTGCAAAGTTTTCTTAAGATGATAAGGGTCTAAAGCAAAGGCAATGAATATCTAAAAAAATTGCATGAATAAAGGAAAATGAGAAAATATTGGGTGAGATGGTACCTCAAAGGTCCAAGAGGAAGCCACATAATATCCCAACGAAACCTTGCTAACCTTTACAGCAAAAAATTAATTAAATAAGCATGCTGAAAGAAAGTACCATAAGATTTTTGGAAGAATACCAACAACAAAAAAGGAAGAGCAATAATGTTTTTTTTGAAAGAAAAGAAGAGTGATAAGTTGATAAGACAAAATAATGAAGTTAACTCATTTGACGCAAAGCCTTCAAAATGAAAAATAAGGAAATGATCAACAACAATACTCAGGAGACTAAAATTTTGATAGAATACCAAAATGTCTGGACACAGATTAGCTTCAAGAACAACTTTTCCATTTTTTTAAAAGTCCGTGATTATGAAATGAAAAAATTTATAGACAAGGCAATAACCAACATGGTGGGTTTACCTTGTCATATGATACAACCAAAATACTGCCAAGAAAAGGCTGGTGTAGCAGGAGTACCATAACCATTGTCTATAAGAGCCTGAGCCATTTTGTAGACCTGTAATCGCCAATAAACAAGCCACCACTGCTACAACATCTGAAAAGAAATTTACTTGTGTGCCATTATTGATTCAGTTTCATAAAATTGCAAATGGGCGTATAGTTAGCAAAGGCAATTTGAATAACTGAAATTGTATGTCACCATTAATTCAGTGTCCTCAAATTCCTAAGATAATGGATGCATAAAGGACAAATTTAATGGTAACGACTCATGTCATAATCTTATTTTGTGGGGTTGGCAACATGAATCTTTTTTCCATGTATTTATATCTATGAACAAATATTTTATTAAATATATAAATTCAAATCTATAACGGACAAATTCAATTTAAAATAAATTAAATATGAATTTACCATTAATATAACTTGACATTGGCCATGTATGGAAATTCTTTGTCAAGTAATTAACATGATGAATGGCAAAGAGAAAATAATCCAGAAGAATTATAACATGGTAATAGTCTACATTCACTTGCCATTCAGTCGTGTACATCTCTAAATGAAACATGGAACAATTACACCAACATTTTTCATGTCTTCTTGTGATTAATTAACACAATGTCAAATTTATAATGCCTCCCAAGTAAAATTTATAATTTTTTTAATCTCAAATTCTTATTATGTGGATTAGCAACATGCTCTAGTTTAAATTGAAACAAACCACTATTTACTACAACAAAAATTCTGATACCTATAGTTCTTTGCTTATCAGACTCTCTCCTTTTCATTATGTATGTTGCCCATTCATAGTATGATCATAGTTTTAGTTGAAAGCTTATATCTATTATTGGTTGATTGGTCAAATTAGTTAACAATAAATAACACAATTTTGGTACAGATTTTGATCACCTGTCAATTGGCATAAATAAGAATAATATCTCAAACCTAAAAGGTTTATAAAATAACAAAATACAAGATGAAGATAAATATAAAAAATACTAAAATATCCCAAAGTGGGATCACATTATGTGATCCCATTCACGCAATCCCTGTCAGGACCACATTTTGTGATCTGGCTTGGCATCCCATTCACAATTCCACAGGGATTATGTTTAGCCATGACGCCCGGGATAGCATATGGCCACTCAGGATCCTCTTCATGATTTTAATTTGATCATACAGAAAGAGGGGAAGAAGGGTGCCGATTTAGCAGGTACTGGTGACACGTAGACTATAGAATCATGAATAAAAGATTGATTATTTTAGCTTACAATTAAAGTTAAATAAATAAACTTAAATATGGATAGTTATCTTAATATCATGAAGATCAAATGGCTAAGAATGATTTTACCTCAGATGTTAGTATCATTACCCATTAATATCATTATAGTTAATATTATATGTTATCTTAAGATTATTTATGCATTCCAATGTAATTTTGAAAATAATAGAATTAAAAGCATGCATATTTACGATTAAATATTTAAAAATATAAATAAATTATAAAGAAAAATAAAAATGGATATATCCTTCTGTTGAAGTAAATGATGTATTGGGTGTTAGGTGCATGTGAGTTTAGTCTCATATTGCTTCTGTGTAAGCCTCTATAAACAAAAGTCATTTGTTATCTTAGTAATAAAACAAATTCTTCCTTTTCTCTTATTTCTTAATATGGTATCAAAAGTTAAGTTTTGAGAGTTCATTAAAGAAAAATCTTAGGTGAGGAGGAGGAAACCTAGTTGTCACCTCCTCCCAACCAACCTCTCTATCTCCTCCCAAACTCTCTACCTTCCACCACAACCTCCTTCCTCTTTGTCTCCTTCCCAAGGTCTACCTCTTTCTCTCTCTCTTTTTCAATCCCTAGCCATGCCCTACCACTATCACCACTTGTAGGGACACAAAATCATTCTCAACTTCATTATTATTGCACAAATTCTAACGTATAAATTTCCACCACCTTAATTACGATATAGATTCAACTCCATTTACAAAATTAACTCCAACTTCAATTTTATTCAACTCTTGAAACTAACAGGAGTTAGCCCTAAACAAGGTCGTAGTTCTATTATGCACTTCAACTAGGTACCTCCACTGGACAAGCCATTTCTTTGCTACCTCTCCTACGGCCAACTCTCTACATTGACATGCCTTATGGAGATGATTGTCTCTAATGTTGTAGCTCCCACATGCAACTCTCTTCACCACTCTCTTAAGTACTAATGAACTCTCCTACCACTTTAGCTCGCACAAGTAACCTCTCTCATGACTTCGGCTCACACAGGTGACCTCTCCAATGGCTCTCTTGTCACACGGCTCTTTCCTAGTAGTTGTAGGAGGTTCTCCTCATACATCTAGCAATTCTCCCACTGATCTGGTGATTCTCCCATTCTATTCTTCAATCTCTGTTTGCCACCACCTTGAACCAATTAAGGTTGCAAATGAACAAAGAAGAAAAAAGAAGATGGGCACATGTGGTGAACGTGAACAAAAAAGCTTCCCTTACAAAAAGGCTTTTCTCATATTGGAGTCTTTATGTTTTAAGTATGTTGTTTTGTCTTTAAATTGTAACAAGTTAGATGCTCCAACTTAAAGATGAGTGTTGAAGTAAATGATGTATTAAGTGCTAGGTGTGTGTGGATTTAGTCCCACATTGCTTATGAGTTTTTATTATCCTTCTGTAAGCCTTTATAAATAGAGGTTTCTTGTTATCTTAGTAATAAAGCAAATCCTTCCTTTTCTTTTATTTCTTAACAACCTTTGACATAAAGGCACCTCTTTCTCTTCTCTGCCACACACCTTTTCAATTTTTTTATGAGTTTAGGAAAACTATAAACATTCCCATCCAACAGAAGAATAATTCAATAATTTTATTTCAACAATGAATCTTACATCTATTTACTAGGAAACCATTATACCAGATTATAACATATGCTTCCTCTATTTTTTTGCAATACCAAAACCACAAAAAAAGAGAAAATGTTAACTACCATAAACTACAAAACTTAACCTTAACCACACAAAAAAAGAAAATGTAACTACCAGAAACTAGAGAACTTAAAATGTGAAACAACAGTTATAGTCAGATTTCATGAGATGAACAACTATTATGATTATCATATTGATGAGCAATTGTTGAAAGCAGCACACGTGAAAGAATGATTTATGAACGTCCAATAAAGAAAATTACATGAATGGATTAAACAGAGAACAAACAAACCTGCCAAAATGACCAGCCATGACTCCACCTCTTCCATAAAGTATGCATGATATTGCTGTACCCAGGGTAAGGAGATGAGAAATTAGAAACAAGTAGTGAAAGCATCAGATAATTGAAAGACGAGCCACTCAACTTTAATATCCACAGGTTCCAAACAACAATATACTTACTAATCTATTTCTCTTACCAATTCCCATGGATTCAGACGTTGCTGAATGCTAGAATACCCGAGGAACACCACATAACAAAGGAGTAATGCACCAAATACACTCTGAGGGGACATCCCAACAAGGAAACATCATCACCAAATCGACAAACATAACGATCAAACTGAACTAAATGAAAAATGTAACAAGAACCTACTCTCCACAAAAGGCTATGCTGTGCAAGACTCCTCTCGAAATTCCCCACTATCTCCTCTTGTTCTACGATTCCAAATGATCAAATGAATAACAGCTTAGTCATATAAATAAAAAAAGATGCAAGTGCAAGTTTTTACAAAAAACAGCGGTTTGGACGACAGTGTTAGCCGAAAAGAATGAAAAGGTTAAAAAACGGACAGCAGAATTCACGAATTTGATCACAGTAATTCCAGAAATAAGTGAGAATTCTGCAAGAGCAGCAGTTTCCGTTTCCACGGACAGTGTTGAGAAAGCAAACAGACGAAGAGGAGTGACCGTAGGGCTATACAGAGAGTGAGACAGAAGACCTTCAGTATCGATCGGACGCGAATCGTTGTGAGTGGGAATGAAGAAGCTGCGATCTCCAACCTCATCTTTCTCTCGGCGGCGGCGGGAGCTCCGCCAGTTCCTCAGCTTCAGCATCGTCGTCTGGTTTGCAGCTCCACCGACACGACTGCAGTGCAAATTGTCGTCGGAGTTTTGAAAGCCCGGAAAATTTTCATAATCGGGTATCCCTACGGATCCGATTGTTTTTACGATTTTTTTAATTAAAGAGGCGTTTGTATTTTAAAAAAATTAATGAAAAGAAAATTTTAATTTTTTTATTTTTTAAATGTTAAAATTTTAGAATATTTTATATTTTAAAAAATTAAATATAATTTTTTCTAAATTTTCATAATATGCACGAATAATCTCATTAAAATTTTCATTTCCAAGTTTTTAAGATTTTAATAATAATAAAAAAATTAAATTTTCCTTTTCATTAATCTCTACGAAGCACAAATTTATTTAAAGAGATTTGTATACGTACGAAATCTTGAAAAAGAAATTTAAAAAACTTTTTCTATTTTCAAGTAATTGGGCGTCCAATAAATTTTAAAATAATTTTAAATTTTTTCGTTACTACAAGTACAAATTTTTTCTGTCATTTCTCACTTGTTGTCTATTGAGTCGGAAAAATTCTTACGGTTAGAGAAAATTTCATTAATTTTCTAACTTAGTGTATTTGCCCAACCTTTTCCAATTATTATTAAACTTGTAGTTATAAAGAAAATTTGAAATTATATTTGAAATGTTAAAATATAAAAAAATTATAATTTTTTAAAAATTAATTTTTAAAATTTTTAATTTATACAAACAGTAATAAAATAATTTTTATTTCTTATTTTTCTTTTTCCTTTTACTTTTAGTAAATTTCTGTTTTTTCTCGGATTTTTAATGTACACAGATGAACTTTAAACGATATATTTAACTATTAAAATAATATCCTAATATTAATACAAAGACCTTTTACTAAAATTTACGATGTCAATTTTAAAACTTCACTAATATACAATGATAATAATAATTCAATAAAAATATGAACAAGTGCAGAATCGTCGAAATTAGCAACAATATTATCAAAAACATTATTGTTCATTGTAATTTAAATTAACTTCAACCATTATGTTTGTGTTATTAAAGAGTAGTTTCTGATGAAAATCTTACCAAAAAAAATTTAAAAAAAATTTAGTATATTTTGACAAATTTATAAAAAATTTAAATTTTTTTATCATTATAAATATTAATTTTTTTGTCATTTTTCATTTGGTGGTCAGAAAAAATTTGGTGGTTAACGAAAATTTGATCACATACTTTTCTAATTTCATACATCTTGCACAATCTCTTCTAACTATTACTAAACATGTAGTTATAAGGAAAATGTAAAATTATATTTGAAATATTAAAATAAAAATTATAATTTTTTAAAATTAATTTTCTAAAATTTCCACAACATACACAAATAAACTTAAATTTTTTTCTATTTCCTAATTTTCTATTTCTTAAATTTCTAATGACATGTACAAACAAACCATAGTTAAAGTAGCAGAAATGGAAAATAACAATTGATTGTCTACTTGATTTAAATTGAACCTCTTTTTATGGGTTTATTAGTTTTAGTTGAACTTTATGGTTTCGTTTGAAAATACTCTTTTTAAATGTAAAAATTACTTCTAATGTCATGATAATGTTGGTCAATTCCTAATATAATTGTTTTATATTAATTTTATCATGACATCTAATGACATCAATGTTAAAAAATATAATTTTAACATTAACATTATTTATTTAAATATTAAAAGACATTTGTAACCTATCTTTTTAATGAGTCGAAAATGTAAATATCATATTTGTAAATTTTTTTTGAAAAAATCACTTTTTACTACACTTAAAGCTAAAGAAGTTATTCTCAAACATACCTTATATCAATTGGTCTTTTATTTATTATTACTATCTCATACATTATTTATCTTGAATTTTGTATCTCAGGGGATTTGTGTCTCTCGGAAATTACTAAAAAAAAATTTATTTCCAGATTTTTTAATTTTTTTTTAAAATATTTTTTTTATTGATTTACATGAAACACAAACATCCCATTAAACTCCATTTTTTTATCCATACTTTTAGTTTATAAAATCACTTTTATTTTTATAATAACATTCTTCATTTTCAATCTATTCCTTCTATTATCAAAATTATTTTTCTCTTTCCTCCTATCTCAAAACTATTTCTTATATTTTATTCATAAAATTTATTTTTCCCACTCTAAAGTATCAAAGTAGACTAGATTGTTTAAATAGCTTCAATTTTAATTTGTGTTTCAATAACTAACGAAGAGTTAAATTTAAAGATAATTTTATAAATAATGATAGAATTATATAATAAATTATAAGGTAAAAATTTATATACGAAAGTTTATGTAACTATAATAATATATAAGAGTTTACTGGAGTTTGTGAAATTAAAATTGAAATTAAAAAAATAAATGAGATCATAGTTTTTTATTTTTAATATATTTTAATTTTAAAAATACAAAAAAAACAATTGTCGCATTTTCAGATTTTCGGAATCTTCCCTCTCTGCATTCATTGCCTTCACTGGTCGCCGGCAGATGCGATCCCAAACTTCGCTTCCCACCTCTGCCGCTTTGGTCCTGCGATCGGTGGATCGGCCTATCGTCCTCGTCCCTTGTCCGCCATGAATCCCGAATAGTGAGTTCCCTTCCCATGTCTTACCTCTCTTGTGGATTGTTTTTCCATGTCTTGGGTTTCGTCGCTGGAAGTTGGTGGATACTTTTGGTTTCTGGATGGTTTTTCCGGCTAGATCTGGTGCTTTCTGATTCGGTTGATCTCTTATTCTGTTTTTTTTTCTTGTTTTGGAAATGGGATTAAAGTTTGATTTTTATTAATTCTGATTACTGTGTTTGGATTCCTTTCTGCTTCTGAGGTATTGGTGTGATTTTTTGTAGATAAGGAATACCGTATTTTGCCAACTCGCACCTCAGTTGGAAAATTTGATATTGCTGATCATTAAGCTGTGTTTCGGTGGCAATTTGGTTGAAATTTAATTTTACACGAAGATCCTATGGCTACGGTTTCTGATTTAGGCGTGATTGCCTGCTGTAGAAACAAATCTGTGGTGATTTTTTCAATGCATAGGTGAAAATGAGGATGGCAAACTTGTAACTGTGCCTATGTTTGTTATGGAGTTTTTCAACTATATTTACTGTAAATTGCATAGTGCATAGTAAATCAATCAAACAGTTTAAAAAAAAAACAATCAAATAGTCGTGAAGTTTATAGTAAATTGTGAGGTGAGAGCTTATGTATGGAAATTTGTACAATGACATACGAAAATTTGCAAAGAAGTGGAAAAAATCTCACCCAAAGTGTCAAGATTTACTATTCTTTGATGAAATGATGAAACCAGGATTATGTGGGAATGGGAGCCCCAATTATTGTACAAATATTGGAAACATTTTTGTTTTTCTGGCAAACAATGCCCTTTTCTGTTGTTGGGTTCTATTATTAATCATCTGATCCATCTCATTGATTAAGTTTTCAATGATTTGGAAAATGCTTAGAATCACACATTTTTGGAGTTTGCATACATAATAGGTATAATTATTGTTTGTTTTCATTTATCTTTACTATATACTAGTGTAAGTTCCTGTGGCTTGGTGATATATAAAAGTAAAATGGATAATTTAGTAAAAATAACATTGAAAAATTATAAAAATAACTAGGCAAAAGTCGTATGCATAAAAAGTAGAATTATGTTATAAAATTTGTAATAATAATTTTTTAAAATAACATGATAATATTTCCAAATTAAAATGGACACAAGTGGATGAAGGGAAGGGATTTAAGGACGTATATGATATGATATGATATATTCAAAAGAAGATATGATATTATATTATATGTTATGCTATTTAATGTGTTAGGAAAATCTTTCATACATTGCTTTGATAATGACAAACTTAGCTACTTATTGATTAATAGGTATTAGAAATCATATACTATACTAGAATATAAAATTGGTATATATTGCCTGTACCATGAAATGTCTAGCAAATACTAGTTTTATATTTGACGTACCGAGAATAGTCTGGCAAATTTTGGGTCTCAAATTTGGCATACCATGAAAGTTTCGGCAGCGTTAGATATTTCCGGTTGCCTTATAAATTTTCGGTATTTTTATTATAAATTCTGTATTTTGTTAATCAATGATTAATTATGGTTAATTGTGTTTTATTACAATAAATCATGTTTTATTGCTTAATATAATGATTTACTTGTGAGTTTGATATTTGAATTATTATCAAAATCAACTTTATTTAAAATTTCATTAGTACAAAATTTTTAATTTTTAAATTCAAAATTTAAAACTTAATATATTTTTATTGCCTTGAAAAATGCTGAATTCTATCCGGCATTTTTGACTTATATTCACAGCATATTGTGAAATTCCTAGAACATTCCAAAGAATTTCTAGTATAGCAAAAATTGAGTATTTATATTGTGGGAATTTTAAATTTGAATAAAATTTCTGATTTTCAAGCATTTGTACGTCCCAAAAATTTTGAAAAAATTTTAAAATTTTCCATTCGTATAAATAGCAATTTTTTTCCCCTAATTTCCCACCCCCATCCTGAAAATCTCTGGTTCGAGTGGAAAATCATACCCTGACCTTACTCATCTCACCTGTCCTGTCCAACCTCCCCTAACATCATTGACCTCCCTTGACTTCACCTAACCTCCCCAAAATCCCCCCTTGCCACTACGACCAACCTCCTTGGACATTGCCAACCTCCCCTGACTTCACCTGACCTCCCTAAAATCCCCCCTTTGCTGCTGCAACCGACCTCTTCCGACCTTTGCCAGACCTCTCTTGACCTCACTTGGCCTCCCTCAACTTTGCCCAACCTCCCCAAAATCTTAATCTTAATTTTGAATTTGAATATTTTACTATCTTGGAAAATTTTGAACTATATCTGGCATTTCTGATAGTGCTTTTCGGCACACCAAAAAATTTCCAGTAAATTCCAAGAAATTTCCAGTAAATTAAACCTGTGTATTTAAACAATTACTCTGTTATTTTTCTATTAACTGTGTATGAGTTGCAGAATTAGAAATAATTCAAAAACAGTCTGGAAACATAGGGAACCCTTAAAGGAAGATTGAAATCATTGGAAATAAATCTGATTAAAGTCAGAAGACTTTCCTTTTTTAGAAGATTGAACGAGTAAATCATTGACAGTAAATTATGGAAGTAAACAAGAAAGCTACTGCCTATAAATATCTATACTTAGATGCACTGAAGATTATCAAGAATTAAGAGAGCAATGTGAGATATCTTGGAGTACTAAGCATATTGAAGAATTGCTACGGTCATCTAGAGATTTTGAAACTCACATTGAAGATTTGTTGTTGCATTCCTTTGGTACATCTCTAAGCAAACTCAAATTGCACTATAATTGTTACTTCCTTTTCTATGTGAATTGTCTTTGAGTTTGTTTTGTGCTTAAACTGTATTTCATTTTAAAGGAAAAACCTATCTCACTGGGTTGTGGTGAAAGACTCCTTAAGGTTAAGGAGGTTTCACTTGACAGGTGTGTCAAGTGGTTGGTTTGTAATTTTTTCGGGAAAAATGATAGGGGTTTGGTTTGAAGTATTTTCCTACACAAATAATTGTGTAAAAGTTTTATGTGTGAACCTGCAAAATACTTGGTGTTAGTGGAAAATCTTAAGTGAAGGCTTGGGGAGTGGACTAGCTTGATTTAGGTGAAACATTATAAATTTCTGATATTTTTTGTGGTTGTGTTTTTACTATTTATTTGCAATACTTCTGAAATAATTCTGCATTACTGATTTAACTAAAAAATTAATTGAATATCGTTTGCTTATCTTAAAAATTATTAAACTTCACTATTCACCATCTCTTTAGTGAAGTCTTTCAATCTTACGTAATGGAGGGTATTTTGGGAGATTGAAAATGGTAGAATCAATTGTGATTTTTATAAGAAGTATAATTGTTGAGGTATTGATGAAGTTGATGGTGTAAACTAAATGTCAAGAATATTGTTTGGATATCTAGTTATTCATTAAACAAAACATGAAGGATTAGAGGTTCAAAGTATTAATGCAAATGTTGCAGTTGAAGTTATGAAGATTCCAAAACTTGAAGAAAAGCAAAGGTTGTTGAAGGATTATGGAAGATTGATTTGTGGTTGGATTAGGAGGTAGACATGTCAATGGGTCATGTTGTGTCGGCACAGCCTAGATTTTTGGTTGACTCAACATTATTCATGTTAGGTTGGGTCATGCCTAACCTTTCAACCAATGGCCCAGGCATGGCCCATATGAGTTTGTGTCATGTTGGACCAGGTTAGGTCCGACATGTTTTAATTTTTAATTATTTTTTTATTTTATTAAAGATTAATATAATATTAATATAATTTTTAAATATGAAAACATTAACATAGGTGGGTTTCAAACTCCCAACCATGCATTATTTGTTAAGAATTTTAAACCACTATGTTATATACAATATATGTGCAATTAAAAAAATATATTAAAATAAATATAAAATTATTTTTGTATCGTGCCATACTATGTCGGGCCACATGTTGTGTCGTGTCGACATGAAAATTTCAAAGGCCGGCCCAAGCACGGCCCGTTAAATTGTGTCGTGCTGGCCCAGTTGGGCATAGCCCAATTGATATGTCTATTAGGAGGAGAAGACCATAGGTAGAGAGAGAAACCCCAAAAGCATGAGTTCTATAGATGTTTGGAGGTTAGGCACGAGCTATGATATAATGGGAAAAGTTCGGTGCAATCAGGTGGCTAGACTGGTTAGTATACCAAAGTCCAGTCTAATGGAACAAAGTGTAGCAATGTGACTTGAGCCTAGGTTTGGTGTAATCGATTGATGTAACTGATTGGTATACTAGAGTGTAGTGTCATTTCTGAAAGTACTGTAAGGTCTAGTGCAATCGAGTAGTGCCATTAGTTGGTTTTCATTCATCTTAAAATGTTATGACAATCTGAAGTAGTTCACAAAAATCTTAGTTGCTTTGTGTATTATGTATGCCAATTTACTAATGCTACTTTTTACATATTTTTGATTTGGTTGTATCCTCTCCCAACTTTGGTGCTTCTAAAATCCAATTGCACAACAAAACGTTTTTTTAATCATATGGTGACTTATTCATGCAAAGTACTTGTATTTCTTGAAAAGGTGTATTTTATGTGAAAGGATATTTGACATCTTTATTTGATAGTGATTATCTATTCAAGCTTTTGCTCATTGGAGATTCTGGTGTTGGCAAATCCTGTCTTCTTTTAAGGTTTGCGGTAAGATTTAAATATTGATTCTTTAGTTTATACATGAAATGTGAATCCCTTGAAGATCCAGACTAGAGATTATTGCAATACTTAATGTATCATTATGTCAGTGGATTACACATTTACACAATGGTGTTGTTTCTAAATTGCAAGTGCATGGCATTATCAAATAATTCGATATTGGTCTTTTGTACAGGATGATTCCTATTTGGAAAGCTACATCAGTACCATTGGAGTTGATTTTGTGAGAATGATGAAAAACTTACATTGACAAGTTTCAATTTATATTGTGGGTGCGGAACAATTAGGAGCATTACTTTCTAATGATCCTTTCATATTTTGCATGCATTAGAAAATTCGCACTGTAGAACAAGATGGGAAAACCATAAAACTTCAAATAGTAAGTTCACAGTTGACCACAGACTACTTGCAGTGACATTGTTGAAAGGTGTGATCTGATTTTCATTGACATTTCTGTTTACCAGTGGGACACTGCCGGGCAAGAACGTTTTCGGACAATCACAAGCAGCTATTACCGGGGTGCCCATGGAATTATTGTAAGTTTAGTTGCCCTTATTTTCATAGATTTTCCTGATGCAGCCACATGCTAGAATGTTTAGCTTTGGTTGCTAGGTTGTTTACGACGTTACAGATGAAGAAAGCTTTAACAACGTGAAGCAATGGTTCAATGAAATCGACCGTTATGCAAGTGAAAATGTAAACAAGCTCCTAGTGGGAAACAAATGTGACTTAACAGCTAACAGGGCGGTTTCCTATGAAACTGGCAAGGTAATTACCTCCAATCTACAATCTACAATCTACTTTTTACTTTGTTCACTTGTCCAAACAGAGAAATAATAATGCATGGCTTTACTAATGATATGGTTCTTGTTTCCAAAGGCGTTTGCAGATGAAATAGGTATCCCTTTTCTGGAAACTAGCGCCAAGAATGCCACTAATGTAGAGGAAGCGTTCATGACAATGGCTGTAGAGATAAAGAATAGGTTTGATTTATAGGCTCTAGTTTGTTTTCCATTCTTCTAATACATACATTTTTCTTAAAAATTATTACTTTGAGATAATTCTATTATATTTGTAGAGTTTCAAACTTGAGAATATAAGTTTAAAGAGAGATCTCTCAACTATAAGTTCTACTTTAATGGTTTAAAATGACTTTTTTTGAAAATTATTATTTTGAGATAATTCTCTAATGTTAGTGGAGTTTCGAACTTGAGATCATAAGTTTAATAAGAGGTTCCTCAATCACCAAGGTGTCACTTAAGTGATTATTCTTTTACACACATTAGAGTTTAACATTGCTTCTTTTGTAGGATATCAAGTCAACCGGTGGCAAACACTGCTAGGCCTGCAACCGTGCAAATGAGGGGTCAGCCAGTGGAACAGAAGAGCAGCTGTTGCTCTTAGATGCAAAAACATTCATCCTAATCTCGTTTGACCAGTTGATTACGTTCGTCACGAAACAAAACCTGGAATTTGGTGTCGAATTGTGACCGTGTACACTGTACAGTACCCTCCACTGATTTCCAATACGTGGTATTTTTAGGTATTCATAAATGTTCTGTTTTCTGAATTATTTACTGTGCTAATATGCTATATTAATGGAATTATGGTACTTGACATATCTTGAATCCCTGGTTGTGGTGATAATTTTTATCAGGTAGCGATGCTCCAATCAGTTAATCGTTTGAAATGCAAAATGAAATAATTGTATGTAGATCACAAGTGTAGATGCAGAAGAAGCAAGGTGTAAAATCACAGAGGTATTGTGAGTAAAGATCTAAATTTATATAATTCATTTCATCTTCAATGAACGAAAATAATTCATGCAGTGAGTTTAATGTTCAAATCTGTTACTATTCTTGCCAAAATATGTGGAAAATGTTTGTGGATCATATATGGATGACATTCTGTCCATCATAAGGGAAGTTTTTACTTTTAGAAATGATGTGAAATTACATAAAATGATGAAAAATATTATATCAAAATTTTTATCATTTTTATCATTTCTCACTCATTCCAAAAGCACAAATCCTCCCTTAAAGTCCCAAAAAAAAATCTAACTCATTCTTAGGCTTATCACAAAAGAAATAGGGTGTGTTTGTTTACTATAAAGTCATTTTAATAATTAAGAAGAGTTAAAGTTGAAAATAATGAAATAAACAATGTTAGAGTTGTATGTAAATTGTTTGATGAAAAGTTGTATATAGAAATTTGTATGATAATGATAGTACATAAAAGTTTATGTGAAATTGAAGTTTCAATTTTAAAGTTAAATAAAATGAATGCATGGTCACAATAACTTATCCTACTAATTATGATGTCTGAACAATCTTTAGCTCCTAAAAAGGGAAGAACACAAAAAAATTGAGTCATTAGCACAATAATAAGTATTTAACTAATGCCAAAAATAACCACAAATAAGAGAAATGTGCAAGAATTGTGTAAAGGTCACAATTTAGGGGGTTTTTTTTTCCTTTACTCTCAACTTCTGGGAGTTGAAAAAATGATTTTTAAGAGAATGATTTTGAGCTAAAAGGAAGGGAAAAGATAATTTTAATAATAGAAAAAGTAGATTGAAAAATATACATGTTATTATGAAGTTGAGAGTATTTCTAAAAATTAAAAGTAAAAAAAAAACGAAACCTAGTCAATAGAATACTATAATTAGATTGTTGGTATAGCTTAACAAGCATGATAAATATAAAATGACCCATAAATTGCTACATGCCACGAGTCTAGATGTGTAACATGCAATAATCACAATAATCTAATTATAGATACGTTTTACTCCAATATAAGGTCTAAAATTTTACATACAATCCTTGTAACAGAACCTAAAAAGTGTCTGGTCTAAATAATTGTTCACACAGTCACATTTTAACCTTCCATGGTAGAATTCAAAACATAGCTATACCATAGTCATGTTTGTTTAATTAACTTTAATTTTAACTTCAATTTTACACAAATTTTTATACATTATTATTGTTATATAAACTTTCATCCATAAATTTTTATATTACAATTTATTATACAGTTCTAATATCGTTTATGAAATTACTATTAACTCTAACCTTTCACAATTGTTAGAACCGAAGTTAGAATTGAAGTTTCGTTAACAAATGAGGTATAAACTGTTAAATCATTATAAACATAAAGGTCTCAGTGGACTAGGTTGGGCTAGCCTGGCTCATAGAGTCATGGCCCAATCAAGCTATCAGGTTAGGTCAGGTGGAGCTAAAAATTAAAATTTTTTAAATAACTGGCCTAGCTTATAGCCTCAAACCCAATCGGGCTAGGTCAAGCCCAATCGAGTCGAGCGAGTGACAAGGGAAACATTATAAAATTGAATTTAAAATGTAAATCAGTTAAAGATTTAAATTTTATAATTACAATGTAAATTGAATTTAATTAACTTTAATAGTTCAACTAGTTGAAACATTTACTCAACACATGCAAATTTCGAGTTTGATGAATCTCCACGATAGCAACTATTTATAATTATTTTTAAAAAAGTAAATTGAATTTTTATTTTAAAATTATAAAATTATATTAAATATTTCGGGTTGGGCTAGATCGACCCCTAGGCCGATTTTTCCAAAATCCTTGACTCAACTTGACCCGACAATTTGGGTCAAGTCGGACTAGGCTCAACACATTTTAGGTTAGACCGAGCAGCCCACAAATGACTCAACACATTTGAGACTTCTAAATAAACACCTTCGTTATAGTCAGTACCTTGGTGTATTATGCATAAAGAAACTCACACCATAGGTGGGTACAAACATCACCATGCATATCTAATAAATGGATATATCACAAGAGATGAAAATGCGGATAAAATCATTTCTTTTAACGTATCTTTGAAAAGTATAAGAAATTGTGAAAATTTTGATTTATTATTTTTTATAATTTTCTATCATTTTTTATATTTTTCAAAAATATAAATCTCTTGAAATGTTTAAAAGCATGACACCAAATATTTAAAAGCATTAACAACATGTCATGAGTAATTACGCTCAAATACCACTAACCCAATGACTATTTGTGTTAACGAAATTGATGGGAAAGGAAATGACAGGTAAGTCTGGAATTAATTCATAGGAAATAAAAATGATGGAAACTGTAGTCCGTAGAAATTTAAAAAAGGTGTTTGTGTACAAATAGGAAAATAACAAAATTTGAAATTAGGGGTCTTTTTGTGCATGTGAAAATGATGGAAAAGAAATGACTGGAATTTAGTAATTTATGGGAAATGAAAATAATGAGATTTGAAAGAAACTACAAAATTGTAGGGGTATTTTTATGCATACGAGAAATGAAAGGAATTAAAATTTTTAAGTATTTGTGTGTATACATATGCAAATGTAATTGACAATTCTTATATTTTCTAGGTTATTCTCGTAGGAAAAAATGAAAAATCACATGTAAAAAATGATGTTCATTACACAAGAGTCAGGAAATATGGGAATCCAGTTTCTTACCATTTTTCGTTTGCACAAATAGGTCTATAAAAATTGTAAATAAGAAAGTGACTTTTCATGAATTTTATTTTCATCTTTTTTAAGTGCACAAACACTTGAATTGACGAGATTTTGTTAACAAAACCTAAATAAACATGTATATCATTGACTTGAATTTTTAAAATATCTTGTAGTAAATATTTATTACATGCATTAATATATTATTTTTATAAAATTAATGTTTAGATAATAATAAATATTTTCATACAAAAGAGATCTTAATAGAAGTAAAGAAGTAAGGTTCTAACATTAACACAATGAATTGGTTCAACATATGCATCTGAATATTACACTTAAATAACACAAGAGGGAAGATGATATGTTGAAAATTAATTTAAAGATCGGCAAACTTAGGGTTAATGTTGGGAGTTACTCTTTAGTAGAGTTGTGTACGAACTATTAGGAAAAATATTTTAAGGTTTGTTTGTGTATGTAGCATGAGAAACACAAATTTAGAAAAGGAAAAAGGAAAATTAGGAAATAAATTTTTTTTAGGATATTATAGAAATTTTAATAAATTAATTTTAAAAAATTATAAATTTTTTATATTTTAATATTTCAAATATAATTTCATATTTTCTTTATATCTATGAATTTAGTAATAGTCGAGAGAAGTTAGGTAAGACTCGTAAAGTTAGGAAAATGCATTGTAATAAAATTTCAGCCAACTTAAAGAACTTTCTTGATTCATGTGAGAAATAACTGAAAAAATTTATACTCATAGAATTGGAAAATTTTAAAATTTTTCCAAATTTTTCAAGATGCACAATTACCTGGAAATTTGAAATTTTTTTCAGAATTTTCTTTTTCCAAAATTTCTGATGTACACAAACCACCCTTAATCATAGTTTTGATAATTTTTTAATTATGCTTTTATTAATGAAAAACTTGATTATTATTTATTGATTGATTAATCTTATAATTTACTAAAAAAAACATTTTTAAGCATTGAAATAAGGCTAGCTTTGGTATACTGCTGGATTCCACCTGTTTAGTCAACCCAAAGGTATTTATATTAGTAGTTGTAAAATTAGGCAGTATACAAGTCATTGCTGTGAGCTAGTTTTAATAACTATAAAAAGTTAAATTTACAAGTAATAAAATAAATAATATTGAAGTTATATAGTAAATTATGTGATAAAAATTTATATATAGAAGTTTGTACAATAATAATAATATATAAGAACTTGTAGGAACTGAAATTAGAATTGTTCAGAACTTAAATAAATAGGGTTCTAGAGAGGTTGTTATAAGGTATGTTTGTTTTAAAAAGTAATATTACGTAAGATAATGTATACATTTTTAGAGAATGTGTATAATTTATGATAATGATAATTTTAATTGTAAAATATTAGAGTTATTTAATAAATATATTGTACACTATAACAATAACCATCAACAATATACAATGATAAATATTTAAATAAACAATCTCATGATTTAAACTAAAATACAAACAGATAAGGTACACTATTGGTTACTGCCTTTAGAACAACACAAAGTTGTTAATTAATCACATCATT